>VYXB01002379.1:178738-340765 GCA_013397135.1 Pachyramphus minor | reverse complement strand
CCAAAAAAAACACCCCACAAAAATGTTCCACAAAAAATGCCATGGTTTTATACCATTAAATAAAATTTATGTGAACAACATTAAGAGATACACATGTATAGATGTTTGTGACTGGGTTTTAAGACATATTATCACACTGCTATAGAGAAGAAATAAGAAATACCACAGCTTTTCTCTGCCTTACATAATCTATTTTACACATGGTGATCTGGCTGTTGTCTCACTGGATGCCACAATGCTCAACAAGGCCCCAGTATCAGAAATCCCTGAGACTCACTCAGGATTATGTACAAAGGTCCATCTTCTCCCACCTTAAGCAACATTACTTACCTTGAGGATGTTGGAAAAGGGAGGTTTGGAAAATTTAAGCAGCAATATTCCAAGTATTGCATCTGCTTGTGTAACCTGGCAAAATTTTCCAAATGTAAATCCTCTTAACAACAGTCTCAAACTTTTTTTGATCTTTGGGAACTGTCTGTTTTTTCCGCTGTTCCCTGAACACCAGGAACACATTCACATGGGTGAAGCAATCCTAGTTGTCCTGAGCCACCAAAATACAGGGCTCAGCATGTTGTTAATTTTTCAAACTATGGCTTTCCCTAGAGTGGGTTTACTCACCCCCAATCCAGCACCGTGTTACTCGCCTGTCGTGCCCTGATGCCCAGCACTGGGGTCCTCTAGGATGGACAGAGGAGCACATGCTTGGGTAAGATGCTGCAGCAGATGTTGGAAAAAGCTTGCTGGACCTCTCCCTTTCACTGATATTCTGATTGTTGCCATCCCAAAGACTTTCCTTCCATTCTTACCGAAAAATGAGTTCCGAGAGCGTGATTTTCACCATGGTAGCATGCTTGAGGTTGTGCATTATAAGTTTTGTATGATTTTATCAAACCAATAATATTTTTGACAATTTTCTGGGTTTTTCTTGTTTTCACCAATTTTCTCTTTGTGCCAACTTTTATCCCAGCCTGATCCCATTGTGCCTGTGCCTCTCTGCAGACAAACCATCCCAAGAGCCATCCCATTTGAACACACCACCACTCGCTCACGTTCTCTTCCCTTCCCTCCCCCAGACATTCTTTGACATGATTAGTGGCTAAATCAGATTCTTTAATTGAAAGAAATATAACTGAACTTTCTTCTGTTGGGAATGTGCCAGAGGCCACATCATAAGCAATGTCAAAGAATATTGGAAATGATATAGACCTCTGACATTTGTGTTTAGCGATTTGCATGCCCCAGGTGGTTTGTTTGGGATCGGAATTTGTCACTGCTGTGAGGAGATAGTCTTTGGTGGTTGGGGCTTAAGGATTGCTGCAAAGAGATATAAGAAGATATGTTTAAACAAGTCACTGGAATGCTATGCTTTAATCTCCTACAACGTTTTGCACAGCCATGTCCAGGAGGATTTTTTTATGAGAGACATTCAGCATTGTCTTATTCTCTCTGAGACAGCAACAATTTTAAAAATACCCATTTTTTAGAGCACCTTGCAGCTCAGATAGGAAATATTCAAATGTAACCATCTCAATTAATATTCATGCCATTCCTTTGTTTTTCCATCCCATCTTCCAAACCCCAGAACAATTGGCAGTCAGTCACTGAACCTTCTTCCACAACTGTGCAAAGCCTAAATTATACATGGGATCCCACAAGTGGGCCTCATGTTACACTTTTCATATAAGATTTGCATCTTCCAGTGTATTTGTCTTCTCAAAGAATCACTGGGCTGGAATGACTCTCCAGAGGTCACCTAATCCATCCCCATGCCCTGAGGACTCTCATGTACAGTACAGCCCTCTTGAACCACCCAAACTCTGCAGCGCCTATTTCAAACTGAACTGTTTGAAGTGTAGACCAACCTTGTTTCATTTTCACTTCATTTACTTTTCTAATGTTTTCAAATTTCTCAGAAACATCCAACTCACACTCTCCAGAGTTGGCAAATGGTTCATCCCTATACATCCACTGTCTGGAGTCCTTGCATGGGGTGGAACTGCCACATGCACCCAACATTTGAGGATTTGTAGGTCACATTTGTAGAGTTAAACCATGGTCTTTGCTACTCTTAGGACTACTGTAAAACCAAGCACTTAACAAATTTTAAAAATTCTTCCCATGTTACATGAAACTCACTTCCTAAATCCATGCACATTTTGGACAGAAAGTTTGTTTCCCAAGAGTCACAGTCTTGAGAGAACAGTTCACTATTGTGCTTGTGCTTCTGTCTTTTGGGGCTTCTACTGCCAACTTCAAAGGAATCATTGTTAAATGTTAAAATTGATTTCCAACTATGTTTGATTTATTGCTGTATGATTTATTGAGTTGCTGCTCTCCCTGTGCATCTCAGGTGCTTGCTGACAGGCAGGGAGCTGCCCTGCTCTTGCATTTGCCACTCCCCCGGAGAAAGGGAGATGCTCCGAGGATACAAAGAGGCTTTTTAAGCACAGCAGCTGGAGACCACCGACTGTCTGGCAGGAGAAACTCTCTGACACCTCCTTATTCCCTCCAACAGCTTAAAGATGGATCTTCCACAAACAAATCTTTGAAATGGAAATGCAAATACGTAAAGTGGAAGACACACAGATGCACCCCCTCACCCAGAGCACACACACAGAGAACTCAAAAAAACAGGGGTTAAATATTCTGAGAGATTTGCTGAAGTATTTGCAGCAGTAACTTTTGTAGCTGCATATTCAACTGTAAAATGGAGCAAGGGGTGAAAGCACGTCCCAGGCAGGAGGGTCTTCCCTCCCCTTACACGGGGCAGGTCTCACTGCCAGCCAGGCAGTTCTGCCTGTTTGCACCATCCCTGAGTTTTCCATCCCTGAGTAAGTCCCTAGGATCATGTCCCCAGCTGCACCAAGCACATGCCTCCTCACAAATACCCCATTTTTGTCAGTTTTCAGGATTGCCACTGGATAAAGGTTTCACATTCAAATCATTTGGTGGTGTAGCTTGTTGCACCTGGGATTGTTCTGCCTTGAGAATGCACTTTGGTCTGATCTGGCAGCAGCCACTTAAACTGCCCTAAAATTATGACAAAAATAATAGAAAATATGTATTTTGAGGAGTCTTTTATGAACACTTTGATGACTTTGTATTTAAACTATCAGTTCTTGTATAAATCTATATTTTTCTCTCTTCTTTTCTGCACCACAATCAAGCCACTTGTGACCAAAGCACAAAGCACAGCTATGACCATTTTTCTTGCAGGCAACATCCCATAAATTCTTAAAGACAGATTTAAACAGTTACAGATTTAAACACTGCAGATTACTCATGTAGTTGACACCCTTCACTTTCTACCAAACAAGTATTTATTAAAGTACAAACAGGGGCAAACAAGAGCACATATTTTTTCTGTTCTAGTCAGATGGAGAAAGGATGGAGTAGAAATGAGCTGTTCTAGGAAAACATCTGCAGAGAGGAATTTCTTGCACAAGAACACAGAGAGATTTTGGGGAAAGGGTAGGAGACCAAATTGCAAAGCCAACACAGAATGGAGAGCAAACTCCAGAAAACAGGGTCACCTGTTTTTACATCCACTACACCAATGGATATGCATAGAGATGGCTTTGATGCACAGCTGATGTGAGGAACAATAACAAATCCAGATGGGAGCCATTTTCATCAGGACCCTGGAATAACTAGGGAATTCATGATACTAGATAAGGCCATGGTTTAAATTAGGGGTGAGGAATGAAGTGTAACCTGCCTAGGTATGCTTAGAAGTCAAGCCTTTGGTAGGGGAATGCTGTGAAAGCCCAAGTTGGGAGGAGGGGCATTTGGGGGGCTCCCCAGATGAAACCCTTGGTAAGGGCATGCTGTGAATGCCCAAGTTGGGAGCAGTGGCATTTAGGGGCTCCCAGATTGGGAAGCTGGTGTAGTCAGGAACAGGACCCTGGAAATGGCTCATGTCCTGCAGTGCCACACAGTATCCCAGCCTCTCTCTATTAGCTTTAGACTCCTTTGTTGTCTTGTCTTATTACCCCCTAATCCTGGAAATATCTAAAGAAGAACGTCTGCGATCGCAAGCAATAAATGCAAATAAAAGCAGAGAGCGGCCCTGAGCCCTCGCTGTTCCTGGCTGTGCTCTCGCCCTGCCGAAGGATGACTACACACGCCGAGACGCCAGTCCCTTAAATCCACAATGTCCTCAGGACCCCAGACCTCGATCTCTGCCCTTGTCCACTGTGATACTCCTCACGCAGCAAACACGGCCTTATGGTGTGAGCCTCGCAGCGCCGAGTGCGGAGGACAGCCGGGTGACAAGGATAGCTGTGGACAGGGGCAGTGGCTGTGCCCAAGGGACGTCTCCATTTAAAAGATAAAAATGTACAGCTTATGCTTGAGATCACCACAGTGGCATCTGGTAGCATGCAGAGCCATGTTGCCGTTTGTTGGTTTGGGGTTGTTGTTGTTTTTTTAGCCCTCGCACCTTGTTCCGGTGATTAACAAATGTGGGTTGGACACAAATGCGTCCAGGTGGGGACAGCTGATGATGGCAGCACATGACAGTTCACAAAATAACAGCTGGGCTGGAGCTTCTGCCAAAATTCAGGTTATTTTTAAGAAAAGGAAAGTGTTTTACGATTCTCCTCCAGCCCAAATTGAAATACCTCTGACAACATAAAAAGCTGTTAAAATGCTTGTCCCAATTCTTTAGTTTAAATGGCAAATTGACCGTGGAGTTAGAAACAGGAGTGACAGTGTGGCTGCCCCAGGGCAGGCCAGTGCTGACCACAGTCAGAGAGGGGAAACATCCCATAGCACAGCCCCAGCACCACCAGCAGCTCCATTCTGCAGTGCCAGTAAGGAGCAGAGCACCTGCAAGGACCTCCTGTAAGCACTCAGGCCATGGCTTTTTCTCCTCCAGTACAGCACCCACCAAAGTAGCCTTGAGCTGTGCTTAAATACTTTTAGAGAAAACTTTACAGGGAGTACTCACAGTGATTCTCCTGTTTAGTGCAAAATGTTGGCTCTATCATGGATAAAGAGTCTTTACAAAAGCCCACTGCATGGGCAGTAAGTGGATTTGTTCATCCCTGAATGTGACCACAAAGCCGGAATTAGACATGCAGCAAGCTCATGAGAAACGAACTCAACAGTATTTATCTCAGCATTCCTGTCAGGCAGCATTTGACTAGGAACATCCCAAAAAGGTGGCAAATGCCTGTCATGTTTCAGTCTCAGGTGGTATTTAGGGAAGTAGCAGCCTGGACATCCCTTTCTGGCCACTCCAGCCTGGTTTCTGGTTTTTTTTGCTCTGCTGTAACAAGAACAGGATGGGTTGGGAGAACGCAGCACACAGATCAGTAACATATCTTTAGGTGCAGGATAAAGCTGGGCAAAGTAAAGAAACTCCTGTGCTATCTCTTATGGTGATTCTTCTGTAATCACCTAATTATCAAATTCTTTAGGAATAAATGCTTCTGCAGATGCCTATAAAATACTGGATGCCTTTAAAAAAAAACCAACACCAAACTCTGCTGGACTGAATGTCTGTTGAAGAATGAAACGCTTTTCTGTGAAGAGGAGAGTCAGATCTGGCCTTATCATAAGTAAAACATGAAGTAAGTGAAAGACACCAGCAATGCAGCTTTAATTGTGCCTCAGCACCAGAGGAACTCCAGCCTGTAAAATAAGTAGATAAAAGTCAACCCTCAGCTTCACTCACAGACACCTCATCTGCAAGTTCTGATCCCTGGAAATACTATGAGTGTATCTCTGCAGCTCTAAACAGACAGCAGGGAAGTACCCTAGCACTTGTCTTTGCTTCTGCCTTGGGAACAGGGGATTTTCTTTGTCACAAGGCTACATTTTGTTTCAAAATCACCCGACAAACAGGATTGCTGCTGTATGCTATCACAATGGGATGCAAAAGCAAGATCTTCAAAGCACAACTTAAATAACTTCAATCTTAAAAGAGGAATGGAAGGAAAATAATATAATCATTCTGGTATGCCTGCAGTGTTTGGTTTCTAAAAGACAGTGCCTGCCATTAATATGGCCTATCAGAGGCCATAGCTCTTAGCTCTCCACACTTCCAAGAAGGGCACACTCTTCTCAGATTGCTGGTACTAACTTTTTGGAAAATGGCCTTTGTTGCTCTAAATGCTTTGTGAAGTTATTGTAGCTGGAGGGGCAAGAGGAATTTTTTCCTTTGTTTGTAATGCTTCCACAATCCTAAATAAGCATTGTCTATAGCACTGTCTGTATTGCCACGGCTTGTTCCCACCCACTTACATGGCAGAAGATCCTTCAGTTCAGAGTAGTGTATCCAGCAGCCAAGAAACTTTAAACTTCATGTAAAATGAGAGCCACAAATCACAGCCCAAATTCAAACACATCCCAGCAAGTATATGCTCCCGACCTCCCCTCTTTCCATGCAGACAATAGATAGCCTTTTCTGAATTATGGCCATGGGGCCTGATCCTGCAAGGTGCTGAAAGCCACAAAAGGCCGAGGGGGCTGAGGACTCTCAGGGGTCTTGGCATTTCGTGCTCCTCGGCAGAAGAAGAATAGTAATGGACAAATTTAACTTTGCCCTTAGGAGTTTTATCTTGCCTCCTCCACCCCCTGACCCCCTAAAAAGGCATCTCACCGGGCCGGCCATTTCTCCAGATCTTGTTTTAATTATTTAAGTTGAGCTAGAAGAGTTTTTGTCATTCCTTTTTGTGGAACACTCTGTACTTGGGGGGCCTCAGCTGGATATCCTGGGTTATGCAACCAATGGTTAAAGCTATTGTTTTCAGAAAGAAATTGCATGAATCTCATTAAATGCACTCTGATCAGGGGAGGCGGGACGGTCTTTAAAACTGCATTTGGATCCAATCCTATTGTCCTAGATAGGGCTGCCTGCCCTCATTTCTGATTTAGTCTTAAAGAAACCATTGTGTAGCCTTAATTAATTTCATATTGGGTCATATTATCACACTGCAACTGGCATTTGCTTGGAGATGCCTTCAGACAGCCGAGAATAGCTTCAAACCAGGAGAGGGCAGCAATTTCCCTGACAAGACTGAAAATGCAGCACAATGGTTTATTTAAAACAGGTTTGACAAGGTATAAACAATCCAAAGGGCACTAGACTCGCTGCAGTGCGAGCTAGAAATGGAAAAAGAAAAACATGCATGCAAAAAAAAGCTTTGTCATTCATTATCAGCTATTCAACCCACAGGTGAATAAATACTTCAGGCTTTATTGGCCTCTTGACTTAGATAGTGTTGAGCATTTCTTATCAGTCTTAGACACTTTATAGCCACTATGATGGACTACAGCCCACGTTCATAAACGAAGAGAACCAGTATGTCACTTCTCTTTCCAACCCCCATGATTTATGTACATAAGCAGAATTGGTACTGGAAGTTCTTGTTCTTCAACACATCAAAGTGGACCAAAAACTAGCCTTCAGTCAGGAGCCATCCTACAAGCCAAACTAATTCCTGATGCAATTTTATTTTATTTTTGCCTACTGTGAAACTCTTGCAGAAAGGTTTGATGATGACAAAAGATTCTGCCCTTGCTCCTAATCTCTCTGTCTCAGTAATATTCACCCTTCTCTGTCACAAGCCATTAACTGGCACTACTCTGAACAGGTTGTTTAGTAATTTGATACAGAAAAGAAGCAGAATATTCCCAAAATTTCCCTGTAACCATACTGATTTCCCATTGCTTAGTAAGAAAATCAAGTTTCCCCCAGCTGTGTGTAGCAGGTAACACACAGCTGGTGACAGGGTGACAGCTGGCCAGGGTGAACGATGTGACATTATCTTTGGCTGTGCAGAGCCAGGACCAACAGCCTTCAATTCCCATCCAGGCTTCTCCATCCCCAGATCCCTCCCCAAAAACAGTGCAGGAAGGAAAAGGTCCTTCAGCTCCTTCCAAGAACAGATCATTTCTACAGGATGTCAGAAACGAAAGAAATCAGTGTTAAATGTGTGATGGCCACAACACACTGTAAGGCTGGAACAGCTATGAGGTTGGTGAAAATGTTTTGGTTTTTCTCCCAAAAAATTGATTTTCCTGATTTTCTTCTGGTTTGTTTTCTTATGCCTAATTTTCCCCTCCAAGGAGCTGTTCATGGATTCCTTTTTCGGCAAAGAGCAGACAGCGAGTCCTCTTTTATCCAAGAACAAATGAAACCAAGCCTGGGGATACTTGGACTAACACAGAAACATTCTGGAGTTGTCTTTGGAGACAAGAGGGATTTGGAGAATCCTGGCAACTGTTTCTTACCATTCTCCCTTCCAAAAAGCAAATGAAAGGCAACTGCCAGAGCTAAACAGGCTGACTGCTGCTAATCCAACATTTCCAGAGAGGCCAAGAACTCTTGAGGGTTTGTTGCTGAAATGTGAAGCAGTTACACAGGTAACGAGAAACTTCACTGCTCTGCCCACCTCTACTTAAAAAGAGGAGGCAGATCCTTCTCTCGTGTAAACTGCTGACAAAATGAACCCCCTGATGTCAGTGGGAATTTTAAATGCCTTTTTCTTAAAATACTTTAAAAGTTTGGACACTGGTTTTCCTTGTGCAAATATGGAAATCAAAAAAAGGGGTGATAAATCCAAGTAGTTCCAAGAAAAAATTAAAAAGTCTTGATATTATGGAAAGAGATTAATACATCATGAATAGGAATTCTCTGTCGCTTCCAGAGAATGACCCATCCAACCCTTTTTAATACATTTATCTTCCAGGGGGTTTAGCAGAGTTTGAGAAACTCGGTATATATTACATCTCAACTCTAGCTATTTAGTATTAGTCATCTGCAGTATACTCTAGACATGCTATTTTCTCATTAGAAACTGAACTTCTAAACAAGAATCCAAAGGAATTAAAATCTGGAAGAAAAATATGGAGCATAGAATCTGAAATGTATGTTTTTCTAATGTTTCTAAACAATCCAATAAATAATTGAAAATCCTTATAACCTGTAAATTGTGGAATGACAATCCCAGACAAACTGGCATTGTTATTCACAATACGATTCACTATTATTTTTATTTTTTAAATGCCACCTCTAATCATCTTTCTCCCATCATAACATTGCCCTGTCATCACTTTCCTTCCCTTCCTCCAGGCAAATGTTGATGTAAGAAACACAGGAAAAATTCTGTGCTGAAAAAGAGCTGGGCAGTTTTCAAGTTTAGTTTTGGTTTTTGTTTTGATTTTTTTTTTAACAGCATCTTTTATCTCCTGATCATTTGTTCTACCTTTGACATTTGTGATACGCCTTCCTATATTTTTACTTCAGATGATTTTTTAAAAATTTGAAGTTAAAAGAAAAAAAATTTAAGGGTGTATATCATGACTTATGAATACAACTGAGGTTCTTTCCTTGCAAATTTTTAATGAAAACAGGTGACCAAATATCCATGATTTTTTCCTGCATTTCAATCCACCCTGAGAACGGCTGAAATGCTGCACATTTTAGCCTCGCATTAAGATTCATCAATTGATAGTAGAGAGAGGGGAAAAAAAGAGAACATAATTACTTAATTCACAGGTTTTTATCATCTGCAAGAGTAAAAAGTAACTTTCGGATAGGTGCCTTACAGGAACGTCGGCTTCTAGGATCCTGGAATACTGTAATTTGCTGAGTCTGATAACAAGCCCCTCTGAGAGTCTTCAAAGAAAAGCACGTTAACATTTCATCCGGAGAACAATAGAGACAGAGCCAGCTCTAGGTGAGACCAGCCGGTCAGTGACTCCTTTCCAAAGTTTGATTATTTAGAACTTTTACGATGTCAGTAACAACAACCCAAGCAGCACGGAAATTATTTTTATCAGCTGCAGTCAGCTGCAAAGGTAGCAGGAAAGAAGAGAGAAAAAGCGATATTGCTCGTTCTCATCTGGCGTGAGCCCTGAGGGGCTTCCCCAGAACGGGAGGTTGTTCGAACCGCTCCTAAAGTCACATCTGTGGACAGAGCCACCCTACAGCCGCTTCTAGAATCACCGGGATCGAGAAGATAAAGCAAAAAGAGGGGGGGGAAACCAAAACAAAACAAAATAAAATCTTTTTGCCAGAAGCTCACGTAACGGCATTATAGATTGGGGATAATTTCATATGTTTTAGCTGTTACCAAGGGCGAGCAAATTAGTGGTTAGACGAAAAAAAAAAAAAAGAGGAGCCTGTCCCCGGTTTTCTGCTGAACTGGAAGCCAGGCGGCAGGTTCGTAAGAAGCGTGTTTAGATGACATTTTCCGGATGGTGCTGGGCTGGGTCTCCCCGCGGGGTCCGGGGTCCCGCCTGGCTCCCCCCCATCCCCGCCCGGGGCAGCGCAGCGACCGCGCTCCCTTCGAGCGCGTCAGCGCAACCTTGTCATCAACCGCAGCACTCACTGCGGGTGTTCTTAAACAAACGAGGCAGCGCAGGAGGGACCGTGAGGGCTGTTTTCCCCGGGGGGAAGAGGCGAGGAGCCTGCCAGGTAGCGGGGAGGGAGGGCCGGCTGCCCGGGGGGCTGTGGATCCGAGCGGGACCTGCCCCCATCCCCGTGGCGCTCACTGACCCCGCTGGGGTTCAGGCCACCAGATTTTTCACCTCGTGAAACCCTCGGGGCCGCTGAACCCTGCGGGACCGGGTCCGCACCGGGGAGGAGGAATCAACCCTCCGGGGGTGAGAGGCTCCGGGGCTGCAGAAATGGTTCTGCTGCAGCACAGTCTGGGTGAGAGACGGAAGGATCCTTGTCCCCGGGGTGAGCGCCTGGGGCTCAGCCCGTGAGCCCCTTTCAGATCGTTTTTGCACCTATCAAATCTACAAGCACTTTTGGCTGCAAAATTTGTTTGCAGAGACTGGCCTCTTTCTGAAGTGAGCAATGCTCACTTCGACACCACAGTCACAGGTTGCCAAATAATCTTTACAAATTTTGTAGGCATAAAAAAGAGCAGCAACAAAGTCCCCACTGCAACACAAAATCTGGGCTATGCAGTTACTGTGGAGCTTTCCTCCTCCCCCTCTCCCTGCCCTGAAAAAAAGGGGAGAGAACATACATGGTGACATGAAACACTTCAGAGAAAAGCAAACAAATATTGGCTTCTCTGGAGAATCAGAAACGTAATGATACTATAATGCTAGCAGTTTATTTTTCACTGCCTCAGGCTGCTTGGCAGAACGTCACAGTAAAATCATCTAGGCATGAGAGATTAACTGATGTCTATTTTGCTACAAGGCTCCACGCTCTTCTCTTGAGGGACTTTTACACCTGCTGAGGAATGCTGCTTCCCAATCACCATGGAGCCACTGCACCAGGAGGGAACCCCACAGCCTTTGATCAAGTTGGAGCAGGTGTGTTCCCCAGCCAGCTGCTGGGATGCAGGTTGGCTGTAGAAACCAGCCAAGCACCCAAGTGAGCTCCAGCTGCAAAGATCTTCATCTAAACCATCAGATCAGCAAACCGAAACTCATGGCGGGGCGGCACGCAAGGGCTCAAATCATGTTACACACACAGGCTCATTGCATCCTTGGGCTCAGGAAAATTTCGTGGTACAAACCCCAGGCTTGGCAGAAGACAGTGAAAATTCCCTCTCTGAGCTGGGGTTTCATTTAGTACACTTCAGAGGAATTAAACGCCTGGGTAGTGAATGAACAGGTGGATTTGTTGTCAGTGTAGTCACATGTCTTTGCACAGCCTGAAACAACTGCTCGGATACAGTACTTCTGTCCCCAGCTATGACCAGGCAGCCCTGGTATTCCCTAGAAACTGTTTTTTGTCCTTGATTGTTTTCCTTATCATGCAGGCAAATGTGAATTTAGTATTAGTGAAATGCATTAATACTGGGAGAACAAGGGAGACAAATAGTCTCAATTGAGCTGTCAGTCAGAGTTCCTGTCCCATCCCCCAAAGCTTTTACTTAACTTTAAAAGCAGTAGGACAGCCTGCATCTGAAGTTCCCTCTGTGCTTATTTCAAGGCCAAATGTTGGAATTTTATTATCCTATACCAAGAACTGTTTCTGTAAACTTTTCCTCAAAAGAACATTGAAACCATTTGCATCAGTTTACTTAGCTGGCTGCAGAATAGCTTTTCAAAATCTACACTAAATTAAAAATAAAATAAAAAAAAGATGAAAACTCACTATAAAATTGACTCACTAAAACAAGTTTATTTTTCTGCAGGCAAACAAGCACTTGCACCCATTTTGGTGGCATCAATTGCTTCTGCCATATCCTGAGATTTCAGATTCTAAGATCACTAATACACCCTGGCATTGCAGCACAAAGCCCACAGCTGGCAGAGCCACACAATTAAATGTTCGCATGGAAATCTGGAAGAAATCATGCCCCACTTAAAGACGAACTACTATTTATATCAGCCATTATTTAACAACAGAAAAAAAGCGCTTATATGAAGGAGTGAAAAAACACATTTTTAAAAGTGTCTGAGACTCATCAGGTCCCTGTTGCAAGTGGTGTCCAGGACCTGCAGGAATTCGCCCCATGACTGAGTCAAACATCATTTGAAAAGCACACTCAGAGTAATATTTATGGACCAGATTTTTCACAGGTTTTAAAATAATTCTGTTCTTGACGGGAACTTCCAGGTGCATTAAATATCTGTAACAAACATACTTCTCAGCCATGCTAATTGGCACTAATCCCCGCCATAGCACGTGGTCTGTGTGGTGTGGGAGCTGCTGTGCCACTCCACAGCTCTCCTACTGCAGCCACAGCTGCCCCTGGCCCCCAGCAGGCTGGAGATCATCCCAAGCACAGCTTAGGCACCTGGAACTAATATTACAACACATCCTCACGTAAACTAAGCTTGCACACAGAAATCAATGGAGAAGCAATGGCTTTGTTCAGAGATGAAGCTGGAAGCAGAAATTAAGTGGAGAAGTTATGGCTTTGTTCAGAGATGAAGCTGGTAGCACAGTTTTGTCTCAGCCCATCTGACTACCCGTGCTGCCTGCTCCTCTGCCCTTTCATGGATTATGTGCACTCCTTGTATCCTGCCTTTTTCTTGACTTCTGATGCCTCTGGGGCATGAACAGTGCTTTGCTCTTGCTTCACACAGCACCCAACTCAGTGGTATAAATAACCAAAATGAATGAATCAGTGCCACAAACAGCCCTTGTCTGCAGGAATCTGCTGAATCAGCAATGCTTCCCAGGGGAGGTGCATTTTGTAAAGGCTCCAAAAAATGTGGGAAGGCTGAACACGAGGATGCCCTGACAGACAGTGCCACACAGATGTTTGGAGCTTTGTTAAACAAGGACTGTTCTTGGGAAGCAATATCTTCCTGCCCCAGTGGATTCTCAGGGCCATGGGCACTGCCCCAGCCTGCCTTCGGAGCAGGGTCTGCGCAGACCCTCAAAAGCTCACTGAGTTAGCAGGGGCAGCTGCCCTTGGACCCACCCAGCAGAGATGTGGCTCCAGCCCAGTTGATTTGGATGTACCAGCCTGAGGCTGTACCCATTTGCAGCTGGGAAAGGCTGCTGATGTGGAGCAAGGTCTGAATTTACTCCTCTGCCCCTCCAGCAAAGAGCTCTGTGAGTCCCCCCTGCCAGGGCGCCTGCCAGAGGCAAGGCAAGTCCACAGACAGGACTGATGTGCACTGATCCCATTAAAGGAAATGGGAACTGAGAGCCTGACTCTCCTTGGGAAATCTTCTGCGGGTCATCTCCTACCTTGGTTCCAGGTCAGCTGGAGAGAAAAAACAGTCAAAAGAAAATAAAAGGAAATAAGCAATTCCACTGAAATTGGCTGGAGTTTTCCTTAAGTATCTCCTTTCCTCTCTGTTCTTTATTTTACCTCTAGCACATACAAACTTCTTCCCAAAGCCCAGTAGACAGCGCTATGAAAGTTTATTCTGTTGGAATCCAGGGGCTGCCCTCCTTCAGCAGGTGCACACAGGGCCAGGAGAAGCACTGCTGCGTTCCAGCCTGCTCTGGTGATCCAGAGAGATTGAGGATTGGGCCCTGGAGAGCTTTATTTCTGCCAGAAGAGAATGTTTTAACACAGGTTGTCCTGGGAGACTAACAGTATTTCTAATGTATGCAATGAAAAAAAAAAAAAAGAGAAAAAAAGCCTAGAGAGAGAACAGAGCTCAGTGACAATTTGTCGCTCTCTGAAATGCAAGAGTTCTTTAGGACAGGATTCTTAAGCCCTAGCTTGTAAAAAGCTGTTTGTTTTGTACTGACCTTCTCCTTTTATGTAACATGATAGGCATGCTTCAGCGAGCCCTGAATGCAGCTAAACATATGTCGTCAGCTGTGCATTGCTGCCCCTTCTATTAAAATGGATTTTGGTGGCATATGTGGGAATAGGCTTGCCACAGACACTCAGGGGAAATGAAGGAATACAGGGCAATTAGCAAGAGCAATCCCCAGACCTCTCCGCTAAGCCTCCGTAGGAAGTACAAAGACTTATCTCGTGGGCATGGAAACAATTAAGGTCAACAAGTAATCGTGGAAAAGGAAACTTTAAAAACAAGAACATGGTAAATGACCTAGTAAACACCCCTTTTGCCCCCCTTACAGACCTAGGATGCATTTCATCTGGGGTTCAGATGCACAATCTAGCTGGCTTTTGCCTCCCCAGCCCCCCTCACATAATGACTTCCCTTTGCAATTTCCTGGAGGAAGTTGCTGGAGTGATCTTCTAGTGATAAAAATAAGCCATAGTGATTCTTAATTTTCAGTCAAAGAATTCTCCTAATCTCCTAATTAAGGAGCGAATGGCAGCAGTGTCCCTTAGAAAGCATCAATGGCACAAGCAGCCTTTGCAGAAGAATGCAGTTATTCTGGAGGAGAGAAGTATCTTATGGATCATTTGGCCAGATGGATAACATCCTGCATCTGATTCCTTCTCAGAGGTACACGCAGAAGGACTGTTTTTGACAAGAGAGTTTTTCACAATTATTTTCTCTTTTTTACAGGTCATTAACATTGGAGAGGAGACATTGTTGCATCCTTTCTCACAACTTTAGAAGCATTAATTGAATACTGAAGCGTCAGCTGTAATTGGTAACCCAAGCTCTGTCACTCATTTTCTCACTTCCCACTAGGGTGGGTGGGACAGGGTTTCTGAGGGCTATGATGACACCAGTGAGTTCTCGAGGGTTTTGTGTATTTGTTTTTATCAGTCTTACTTAACATATGGTATTTACACGTCCTCTTCACGAACACTTGATTGCTGACCTGGAACACAGCACTGAGTGACTGCTGCCAGCTTGGAACTCCTGACTTACATATGGAACAGGCACTATCATGTCAATTTAGAACACAGCTCTCCACCCACTCAGTAAGCTGCAATTTGATGAGGGAGCCCCTCAGCATGGACAGGGAAGGGAAAATTGAGGTTTCTGGTGTGTGAAGGCCATCAGTTGACCCCAAAATGCAGCATATCTAGTGACACACAAAACCTGAGTTCAAGCACATGTGGTAGCACCAGAGCCTGTCTCTATAGTAAACCAAGCTCAGATATTTCAGTTTCTTGTCTGTATTTATATACTGACCAGACCAACAGGGTGGTCTCTGTCTTTTTAGCTGAAGACCAAATACAATTCATGACCAAGCTGGACCCTGTGTGACAGTAAGCCAGGCTTATTTGCTCCTTTCTTCCTTTCATCATCACAATTTACTTAACAGTTAATACAGCAGTTTAATCCATGAGGAAAATTTGTAATAGATTTGCAACATGAGGCAAAAAAAACCTCTAACCCCAGATTTGCAGGACTTGACTGCTATTAGTGCATCATCTGAATGAAAGGATATAGTTAAGAATAGGTAGGAATCTGGTTTTGTGCAAGTATCTTCTGCTCTTTGTTTGCCTGCTTACCACATCATAATCTCATCCTAAAATGCATTCAATTCAATGTCACAAATATATCTGAAGTCCTTGTCACTTGTTTCTACTGCAGGGTACTCACAAGATGCTTTTAGAGAAAGTACTCAAGCAGTACATGACCCGAGGCTAAATCTGGCATACAGTGATTGTAACAAACTATGACATCTGTCACAGCTCTTCTTGGATAGACCTATAATGATTTCTCTGACCAGAGAAGAAGACATCTGAAGTCAGTAACTGAATAATGCTAATGATACTTCATAAACATCACAGTTCAAATATAATGATGCATTTCTCTGAAGAAAGATGCTGAGAGCTGAGAGGGGTCTGACTGGCAGATATTTACCCTCCCATCCATTTTTCTGTACATAAACATCCTTGTGAACTGCTGCAGGCAGGGAGCTCTCATTTTATGCATCCCAAACTGCAGCAGCATCCAAGAGAAGGAATACATGTGTCAAAGATGTCAATAGAGATGATATAATTTTCATCTATGTATCTTTGGCATCAGTCTGTATCTATTAAACAACAGCACATGGGAATCATCTGGTTGCATATGCAGTACCACTAGAACATCAGCAGCAATAATTCTTGTTATTTAAAGTTTGTAAGTTCTCTGGGGCAAGGAATATGCCCTCCTCCCCACCAGTATTAGTAATTAGCTGTATTTTTGTGACGTTGCAGATTAGAGCGGAGGAAATCAGGTGTGCCAGGTGTGCAGCTCCCCACACGGGTCAGGCAATGTACCAGTGAACTAACAGCCTAAACAGGCGAGACAGACAACAGAAATATCATCCCATACTGAGACCTGATGTGCAGAGAGGTGACACATCTTGCCCAGGGTTCTCATCCTGGCTGTGTCAGAATGCAAACCCCGATCTCCCTAGTCCCAGTCCAGTGTTTCTGTTAGAAATAATTTCTTAACCACTGTACTGAACATACTTGTAGTATTTTATATGTGGCTTAGCCTAATACTGCTGTATCAGATGTGTCTGCAGCTGTTTTAGAAGGAAATGTTTGTAACCTAAATTATTATTTTTGAAGATGTGACTATTAATAACAGTTCCTACTTTCCCATTAGCCGCAGCCAAACCTCAAAACTGTCCGATGACTGACAATTGTTATACAGGGCAGTATCCCCATGTCAACATATTCACAACACCTGTCATCACTTCTTGTCAGTAATCTTGATCTAGTTATGATTTAATTTATGCCTTGTGTGTCATAAGCCAGCACTTAATTTTCTTCAAAGCAATCAAGTGAACTCTTTCGTTGATCAGCCTCATTTCTTTGACAGATACTGAAATTAGACTATTTTGTGAGCAGCTCATACCATTCTGGCAAATAAGTAATGTACCAGCACCAGCTAGCAGCTCCCAGCGCTGGGACTCTCGATATAATAGGAGCAATGATACAAAATTCCCTACAGTAAGGAAAGGAAGCCTGACAGCACACACAATTCACGCTCACATTACGCTAATGACAGAGAAATTGTGACAACACAGGATTGGATTTTGAACTGTTGCTGAGTGTGCCAAGCTTTGCTTTAATTTAAGCGGATTCCTAATGCGAACTTTGCTCATGTGCTTTGGGCAAGATTCTCACCACACATCGTGTTCCTGCAGTGACAGTCACTAATACGCACCAACGCGTGCCCTGAAACACAGGTACGGAGCCTGTCTCCTCACTGTCAGCACCATGACAAGGAAAGCGTGATCTGCTTCCCAAGTGAAAAGGTCATTGAGAAATTAAAAGATGGGATGGAGTGATAAAAAAAAGTCATTTTGTTGGAAGTAAATATCGGCCACTCTTCCGTCTGCAAGGCGTCGCTGCCACAAGACATATCTCTCAAGACCTAGAGCGCTTCCAAATTTAAAGCACCTGACTGAAAAGGGTCACCTGGGGAGCAAAGGACTTTCACATAACTTAGTTTTACTTATTGACATCAAAAAATGACAACAAGAGCCATATCTTAATAGTATTCTCCCACTATTATTGAGTACTGCATACAACAAAATCAGGGGCTTCTAAATGAGCAAGAAAACACACTGTCCAAGGTTTCCAACCAGTGAAAACCCCCAGTCAATGAAACAAGACTGAGGAAAATGTACATTTTAAAGAAAACAGAGCAAAGCCAGAGATTTTAAGGAGCTACCTGAGCTGTCTATTATCATACAGGAAATAGCAGCATTTGCAGTGCTGGAATCTTCCCTGAATTGCCATGAGCTTTCTGAGAGCGACCAATGACCTCCAGATGTGCCTTCCAACTTCATATGCTCTGTCATTCTGAGATCATTGAGAGGGACATCACAATGGCTCCCTCAGATCTCATTGGTCTATTCCATCAGGTCCTGTGGACCTGTGTATGCACAGTTTGTTTAAATATTTCCTAACCTGATCCACCTCCATCAAGGGAAAGCCTTCCTTTGTTAAGATTTTCCCTCTGATCCCAGGATCTGTGATTTCTGAAGGCAGATCTTACCATTTAATACTGAGCCAAATAATTCATTGAATTGCTGGGCCTCTTTCATATTCTTTATGTCACCATAAAGAATGTTACCAGGTCCCCTTCCCTCTACCAATTCAACTCCAGAACAGCTTTGACTTTCTTAACTCCATCACTGAGTGCTGGGATGGTGACTTGGTAATTCCCTTGGTCACCTGTTCCAGCTCCCACTTCTTGGATGCTTCTGAAACTCATCAAAAGATTGCCACACTACAAATGCAGAAATAATCTGTATTCACTCAGCTGAATAAACTGCTCTTGGCTTGGAATACAACACTTTGGTCATATGTATTCACAACTGGATTTATTTTTCAAATACCTAACCGAGTGCCAAAAGAGACAACACATAAAAGCTGCCATTTAAGGACTGTACCAATTGCAGCTGGGAGTGTCATAAAGGCGTCACAGCAACAGCTGATCAGATCCCAGGTAAAATTCACAGTTACAAATCCCAAAAGAATTGCCCTCCCTGAGTTTGTAGCACCACACGCTTCGAGTCAAACTGGTAGGGAACAAATACATCAACTGAATCATCTTTCTGCCAATAATTTCCCATAACTTGTGTCATTTGAAAAGCAGCTCCAAATTAAATCTGAGCTGATATCAGCACTGGCTCTTAGGATCCATGAACTACAGGATTCCACCTCTGGATTTGGATCTGAACAACCCATCTGGGCAGCCTCTCTGGAGCAGGACAAGTGCCCTGAGCTGTCACATGTAGGTGCAGAAAACCTTTTGTACAAATGCCTAGAAAGTCAGAACCCAAGACATGCTCCTTCCAAATCATAGTAGGCTCAATCAGTAGCACAAGGCAGCAATGCAGTTAATGAATTCTTTTCATGTAGCACAAATCAATGAACACGTCCTCTCCACAAGACCTACACAGGCAAAACAGGCTTGGGACAGAAAATGAAAGATCAGGTAAGAGAGACCTAAAAGCCATTTTCCCTCTCAGCTGCCATTCTCCCATGGTGTTAGCACTGCAGATCTGTATTTTATTTCAGCACCACACTGTGTAAACTTCTATTTATTTAATAACCACAAGCAAATATTTAGATTTCTGCAATGACTGACCAGTAAACAGATGTATTTAAAATACAAGAATGAATTCAAAAGTAAAGACTGTTTTCCGTGTTTTAATTTTTTCTAGTAAGACTTATGGAAAAAAAAAACCAAAGTGGAACTTTTTTGTGATTTCACATTCATCAAAATCTCTTGAAAGGGGAAGAATAGTTTCAAATACTGATGGTAAGGTTTAGCATAGCTAAAAGTGTGCATAAGTGTTTGTAATCAGAACTTCTCCATGCTGAACATAAACCAATAAAGTCGATGATTACCTACATAAGCACACACACACACATATATACTGTGACCACATTTCTCCCTTTTGCTAAACTACTTCCTTGTAGGGTGAAAGGTCAGACTAATCAGACAGAAATTAACTGCAGCTGGAAAAAAAAAACCACACACACACAAAAAAAACCTTTAGAAAGAAAATGCTTAAAATAATTGCAATGCCTTTTTTTTAACCACATTATTGCACCTCTCAAAGCCGAGTGGTTGGCATGTGTGCAAACGCAGCAGAGCGAGCTGCTAACGAAAGGGAGAATTGGAGAGGGAGCATTCCCTCAATTAATCCAAATCCATATCTGTTCATACGTGGAGACAGCAAATAATCTGAGGTTGCTGGTAAGTAATCATGAATGGGTAGCCAGGTTACCCCTTCACACAGGTCGGACAGACAGCAACAGGCTGATTTCTGTGCCCCAATAAATGAGAGACTTTAAGTAAAACAATTTCCAGCACCACCCACTCGAACAACAATACTGTCATGGTTTCATTTCACCGCTCTGAATGGCGATGCAAGTTTTTGCCTGTTTGGAAATGTAATGTCGAAGCAACTTCTTGTTTTAATTTAAGCAAGCAGAAGCTGCCAACCAGTTTTGCTTTCCAGCCAAGAAGAATTTATCTTACACATTTATTAAGTCATCATCTAGTTAATTACAATCATTTTGTAAATACTGTAGCAGAATGAAGACAGGCATCCAGCACTGTTAACCTAAAAGTGATAGGACACACAAATGAGCCAGGCCTCAAAGCAATGCAGAGTCACTGTCACTCCAATGGTATCAGTGGAAATACCTGAATTTACAGCCCACCTACATTTTCTCTGCCAGAGACTCTGTTATGAATATTAGGTGTGGTTTCTCCAGCCAGGATTGTCTCATCAAAACTCCTATCCATCTTCTAAACTGGTATTTTCTCTTAGAGCAGCTGCTCTTGCTGGTGTCTTTCTGCCCATGGTTGTTTGGGTAGAGAAGGGGAAATAAATTACAGGGTAAATAAAGCACAAGGGACGGGACAGAACTTCATTCACGGAGCACAAGTGTAAAAAGAAAGGCTTGATATACTAACACTTTTATTGTGTTCAGGTGGAAACAGCCCAAAGCTTTTAATCTTAAAATAGTTCATTTGGTTGTTTGGTTGTTGTTTTGTTTTGTGTTTTTTTAAGCAGACTGATAAGGAAAAGCTAAGGCATTTTTCTTTGGAGGATGAGGTCTGATTTTATTGACTAGATAATAAATTACTTCTCATTCTTCACATGGCAATGCAATCCTACTAAATTGAGGAGTTAAAGAGTTATTCCCTCCTTGCTCTAATAGAAGAGGAGAAAGAGACCAAATTCTGCTCTTAAACGTAACTGTAAAGAAAGTTACTCCAAACTTTCAGTGAAGCAAAAACCCTGCACGAGCAGATTTTGGCGCTCCATCAGTTTTCTGAAGGCTACTTTACATATAAAAAGTTACACTGGATTAACAAAATTATGCGGTTTTAAAAGAGATAATTAAAGCAATACAGCTTTATGTGAAAATACCCTTGAAATAAACTTAACCTAGTTTATAGGAGTTTAGCTGCATTGGTTAATTTACAACGCAGCTGTAAATTGCAGTGAAAATGGTTGGCAGCAGCAGTCTACAACATACTTACTTATATCAGCACAATGGTTTACACGAGCTTAGTTTAAACAGAGTCTTAAACCACATCAATATCCATGCTGAGTCAAGCTCTTGCATCCTCCTCTTCTTGTTTTATTAGTTTTTCTAGCCCAATTGTAAAAACATAAAATATAACTCAATAAATAAAGGTATATCATAACAGAAGTCAAAGTCAGGACGCTTGGACACTGGCTGAAATTAATATTTTTTTTCCTTATCTGCTCTGACATACAAATCTCTGCATCCCTGTATGAACTGACTGAGAAACTACAGCTTCAGTTTGCTCTGCTTCTTTCAGATAAAAAACTCAGTGAATTAAAGGGATTTGGGTTTAAGCAAGGGTCAGTCAGGCACGTGAGTTTTATTTTCAGGCCAAACAGCAATACAAATGTGCTGTAAGTAACTATAAAGTTGCATAGAAATGCCTCATTCCAGTGCATATTATTTCCTCTGCCCATGACAAAAGTCTCCTCACTGTAGTTTACTGTGCACAAGTGAGTCTCCTCAGTTGGACAGAGGCACTGGAGCCATCCTTCCACAGCTCCTGCCCCAATGACTCCAGGGGCAGAGCAGCTGCATATCAGCACAACACTTAAGCAGGTGCTTAACTTTAATTACCTGCTTACAATCTGCAGGCCTGAGAGGTTTATGAGCCCTTTATAATGGCTTCTGTTGTAAATCCCAATCTTTGACTTTTTCAAAATAAGAGAAAATGGAAGGGCAGAGACAAGCGTTGCTCTAAGATAGGAATCAGCAGCTTGTCAGGGATAGGGAGCAGCTGCCCTGAGATTCGGAAGGGCCAAAGGATCAACCTGGAGCTGTTGCTTGCCGTAGTCAAAGCAGCTTTTGGCTGAGGTGAAGCTCATCCATCACCTGCTGCACTGCAGAGCCCACCCAATCTCTGCACATGTGGCAGCTCAGCTGAGGGGACTCAGTCATGTGTCTTCTATCATCTTGCCCCGCTCTCCCAAGACGAATATATGGATGTAAGATATCACAAAGATCAGAATTCACAGACATGACATGTTATTTTAAACCTCTGCCCCCACCTTCTCATCCAAGGAAGAGAACAGGTGCCTAAGCTGCTGTTTACACCAGTGTTAGAACGCTGCCGATAGTAAATTACAGATTAGGTTGCAATGACATTTCAACAGCTAGTAAAACTACTCACAGTTCATCTGAAATTACATTTTCAGGATTCAGAACAAGTTACCTCATCACCATAAATGACCCAATTGTCCAAAACACAATAAGGACATGTCTTAGAAAGAGACAAAGACGACATTATTTTCCTTAGTCTCTATTAATAGAGATTCCACCAAACAGAAGAATCATTTGAGTAGAGATATATTTGGAGGCAAATAATGAATAGGTCCTTCTAGTTATTCACAAGACTATACACTGTTGAGAATGTAACAGTTATTTAGGTTCCTCTTTTTTTTTTTTTTTCCAATTGCACACTCTTGAGTGGTTGCACATGCAATTAACTGTTTTCTTTCAGAAAATAAACTGCTTTGTAGGAAGCATTTTTCCCATTTTTTAAATGTGCCAAATCATTAGAGAAATGTTCAGGTGTCTCTTATATGAACAGGATCCCCTGTGAAATAAAGAAGAAATTTTATCCTCTAGCATCATCAAGTAATCTGAATATTTAGCTGGGTCTGATCTTGACCTCATCTGGAAGTAGCCTTCCTGTAGAGAGAATTTCTTCAGACTCGGGTAACGTAGAGCCAATATCATGTCTGCAGCCCTGAGACAGAAAGCAATTTAAAGCTACTCACACACTCAAGCAAGAAAGTTGGAGAGTGTTATTGTTGCTGCTGGCTACCTGGCTGCTGGGTATGCAGAGGGGCAGAGTGGGCAAGCGAAAGCTAGAGGCAAAAGTGTTTTGAAATATATATATGGTCAACCAAAAAGGTCATAGGGAGACTGTACTGGAGAAGGAAAAAATATTTTGTAGCAGAGAAAACAATGAACACCTCTAGACTTGCGCCAGTTGTCCAACAATGATTAAGAAATTTTTCCTTTTTTTGCTTCTCAGAAAGCAAAGGGATTTAAAATACATGTGTTCTCTGTTTGCTCATACTCAGAAGATGCTGTACTGGCAAGAGATGGAGACGTAATATCGTCACTAAAGAGGAGTCAAAGCTTCCTTTGGTGCCCAGTGGTTATTAACAGTTATTAAGTTGGGCAGCTTTTAAGTGTGCTGAGGATGGGCCAGAATAAGTGGAAGCAATGCAGTCTCGTGGCTTAGAGCTGCATGTGGCCAAATTTTCTGTTTTTCCAAAAGGCAAATGAACCCACTAGGAGCGCCCTGATGCCATGTGATGAACACTTCAAACATCCAGTTTAACTTGTTTATGGCTGGCGTGGATATTCCCAAGCTGCCCAGCTGTGCTGCAGCTCCCAACCTGCTCCCTCCGGAGTGACTCTCAGCAGCCAGTGATTGTTGGGGGTCAACAGCACAGCCCAGACGTTTTTGTTCCTCAAGTGCAGATGCAATTCAGATGCAATTTTTCCTGACCTATAGTGAAATGCCTGTGCAAGTGTTTCAAAGCCCAAGATGTCACCAAGGCCACTATGCCCTGACTTTCAAGGCCTTCTGGAGCATGGCTGTGACAGCCCAGCCCAACCCAGTTTGCTCAGCACAGACTCTTGTTTCTCTCAAAACAGAGAAGAAGAAAGTTGCCAAAGCTTCTGGGAGAACCAGTCACGACCCATCTTAGTAGCTCGCAGCTAATGGATACTGCAAAGTACTTGTGCCAAACATGCTTCACCTTTACTATCTTCCCTTTTTACACAGCATTTTACTTTTTATAATGATGTTCCCATTATCTCAGCCCTATCTTCCCATCCCATAGCTATGGGCCATTAGAGTTGTTTAAAAAAAAAAATTAATTAGAATTGAAAAGGTAGAATATTATAAAGGAGAAAACTGTTTTCTTTGGCAGCCCTGCTTACCTTATTTATATTGGCATTTCAAGATTCCATCGCAATGTAAGATGCATCCTCAGCTTGCATAATATATCCTGCCCTCCCCAGCAGTAGCTCTGTGGTACAGCTTGTCTGTCGTGACCTATAATCCTGCCATTTGCTGATTCTTCAACCTCCTCTGGGTCAGAGGGACATGCACTATTCTGGCTTTCCATTATCCCAGAAGAAACCCTACCAAAAACAACCAAAGAAAAACCAAAAAGCCCAAAACACTTCAGCAGAACACAAGTGGATCAAAGGGCTCTCAAATACAAGAGCTGCAGGGAAGGGGGGTGTGAATTCTGGATTCGTATAATTTCTGGGCAGCTCCAAGGGGAGTATGAGCTGGGTTTGCAAAGTAACTGCTGCCAGTCTCCAGTTTTCTTGTTCTGTCCCCTAAAAACTCACAGTCTGTCTAGCGGAAGTGCATCCACAACCTCTCTATCTTGCAGTGCTCTGGACTTCTCTTGGGAAAGAGAATGTTCGTTTCAAAGCATTTACTACAAAGGATGGAGAGTAACCCCACTTTTCTGCTAGTAACTCTATAAGATTTCTCCATTCTTATTCTTCAATTGGTCTTTCCCAAGATTAGAAAATACATAAAAAAAACAGTCCTAGATGTAAGAACAGGGAGAAATGTCGTGCAAGAGGGAGTTTTAATATGCTGTTTCAAAATTCCACTAGTGTTTCCAGAAAATTATCTACAAAATCCATGGCACCACCTGGGTTCCTGAGTCATCTTTGCAGAAAGGAAAAATCCCAATAAAAAATCCTAATAACCATGAAATTATGAGATACAGAGGAGGAAGCAGTCATTGGAAAGAGTGCTGAGGCTAAAACCACTGCTAACAAGACAATATGGACGTATGCTTCATCATGTTTTACCTATATATGTGGATATGTTTATATCATTCCCACCTACAAACCCTGCCATCAAACAATGAATTAAATTAAAACCAGACATTAATGTCTGATGTGTTCAGTTCATGTTGTGATTAAAAATATCCGTGTACACAGGTTGGCTTTTCAATTTGCTCATCAACTACTTGATAAACCACAGTACTGAAAATCAGACAAATGAGATGGTTTACAAATACTTCCATTGCCTATTAAGGTTCGATTAGCATTCCCACAGATGTAGTAAAAAAAAAATAAAATAAAATCCAGCTTTAAAAGCAAATAGGTCAAACAAATTACATATGGAATCTGGCACTGTTAAAGAAGGACAAGTACATGCCAAGATTAATAAGTAATTACCTGCTTCATTTCTGGCCACTAGATTTTTGTTAGTAATTTAAATTAAATCTGTTAAACGTGGGGGGAGTGGATAAAATTATGATGTGTGCTGGTATCCCAGTGCCAGTTATTGGTTGTATCTCAAGGCATGTTTTCCTAGGCTCGTGGAATTGCATGTGAACTGCAGATGTGTTTTGCAACTTGAATCTCAGGAATGAAATTGTTACGATGGCTGCCACTGTTCTACACCTGAGACTTCACACAGCTATCACTACCCCCTGGTAACCCTGGGAACATTTTTTACCCTAAAATAATGAAGTAGAAAACATTGATTCAACTTCCCAACATCCCAGATAAGACACTGAGCCTGGGGTTTTCCAAGTAGTGGCCCATGCAAGCAGTCCAGTGAGCTAATCCTTGGGATGGGTAGAGCTGGCAGCTTTATGGTATTTTATCAGATAACAGTACTCGGAGCACTCACCTCTCAGATTATGAGCTCTGTTTAGCAATCCCAGCTGGTTTAACACTGCTTTATTTCAGGGTGTAGGTGATCCCTTGGGCTCAGAGAAAGAGGGACATGGCCCTGGCTAGTCCAGTCTCCCTCAGAGTCCAACTTTTTGACTCAATTCCTCACTGACCCCATGAGCTACGTTGGGATTTTGTGCAATGAAATCGAGGCTCATCAAGGTAAATGTGCTAAAATTCAGGTACTGTGGCTTGATTTTTTGCAGATTAAGCCTCCATGGCCTCCCACCACCCAGGATACATTTATCCTAAACTATGTTAACCTCACGAAATACGGTTCATATCAGAGACCCTGAAATTTTAAATGTCCAGTGTTGACACTTTGGCATAGATCTGTCAACTCAGGACACCCCATGTTCTACTGCCTTCCTCTAAGGTACCTGTGACAGACACAGGAGCAGAAGAGTTCTCATCTGTGAGCTTTAGCTCCCAGCGCAGAGCCCACATCAACCCTGGTGAACACAGAATGAAGGAGGAAAAAAATGTGCAAAACCCTCCTAGCACAGATAATTTTCCATTCTCCCTATCCCACCTAAAGTCTGGCAGGAGTACCTACAAGCCTTCGAATCACAGATGCAGTTACTTTCTAAAAGCACAATTAGCTTTTCCTGAAGGAGTTCTGGGCACTGCGGCTGCCGAGTCAGAACCTCCTCCAGGGCAGGGGAGAAACCCCACACTGGCAACACTTTCTGAGCAGAAAGTGTGTTTAAAAGTAGGGCTTCAGGAGTAAATAAAACTCTTTTGACAATAACGAAAGTAATAATGAACTTTCTTTTCGTGTCAGTTTTGCTCTGTTAGTTGCTCGATAATGCGATGCTCTATAAATGGCTTGAAAGAAGATTCCTTGTCAATCTGCAGTGCCTGGGGGTAATGTGAGCTCTCAGCCCTCACAAGTAATTAAAGATAATCAGTGAAAAATGTGAGGGTCTGTTGTACTCCGCATTCCAAACCCCACCTACAACAGGAACAGCGCTCAAAATGATTATTTAAATTTAACCTTTTTCCAGAGGATCGGTGGGGGACAGGACTTGCAATTGTTTGTTTGTCGGTGCTTGTTCCCAGAAAACAAGGAACAATCAAAAACCAGTTTCAGGAGGATCGATACTGACCAAAACATGCTTGAAACTCTGAACTAGCTTCTGTGTTTTCCTGCCTCTGACAGATTTCTATCAGTAATGTTTACCTTCAGGTATATTAAATGACAGAGCCAACCTACTTCATCTCCTGAAGTGGGATTAATTTACCACAGAATATTTATAGGAACAAATAACAGCTCTAACAAATAAAAGAATAATAATTCTAATAACAGTATATATACCAGGGAAGGTTTCCCAGGTACTTAATGGACAACAACTCCCTCTGAAACTTTATTTATCATGAAGCAGTGAGAGTTACAGGCTGGCAAATAACTTTGAAAAATCAAGCCACTTATTCAGGTGCAGACTCAGCAAGGGAACTGCTGAGTGTTGAGCAACTTGGGAAATCTGGTTGAGACTGTCTTTCATTTCAAGTGCTCTTTGAACTCACTGGCACAAGTCCTGCTCGCTGTACTCAGGGAAACTTGGAGCTGCCAGCTCTGGCCACACGAAGAGGCCTCAGATGGAGGTGTGTGATGCCTTGCGTTGTGCTGGCTGGAAGGGTGACAGCAATAAATGTGAGGCACCAGAGTAGGGGCTGAATTCGGATGGGCTTGGTGTGATGACTGCCTATTTTATGGATGCACTGGACCATGGAGCCACAGAAAGCAAAGCCAGACCAAGACAGCGTGAGCGACACAGCCAGAGCCCAGCAGTGGGAGGCTGCAGCCAGGCACACCCCCAAACCAGCAGAGGAAGGGGTCTGTGCTCACCAATTCCTTACAGTGGGCATCCTCTGTTCCCCTGGTACTTACTAGGTTGTCAGAAAATACTATTTGCCCTGCTCAGGGGTCTGTTTTCCAAGGACAAAACCCCCATTGACTCCATGGGGCAGGAGAGGCCAAAGGAAGACAAAAGTTTTATGTGAAGAGGAAGCGAAATCCGGGGGATTTGGTGATTCCTGAGCACTGAGAACGTGCAAGTGGAGAGCGAGAGATGCTAAGTCTCCTGACACTTCCCTGACCAGAGAGCTCAGCCCTGATGGCTCTGTTTGCATCTGGAAAATGTGCTTGTGAAACCAAACAATGTCAGACGCCTGGCACTGTTAAGAAAAGCACATAGTTACTGTTTTTAAGGGCAGTGACCAAGCCCTGGGCTGGTTTAGGTGGTTGCTGCCAGGTCTATCAGGTTTAGCCAAAAAAACAAAAGAAAGGAACCATACAATTATGGCAAATAATCCATAACACATTGAAAGACACTTCATCAGGGCTTTCCAGAACTTCTTCAATTTGTGAACCCCAAATAGTTTTCTAAACTGTTAGAAAGACCTAGCACATAGACCCAGGTATAGAGAATTTACAGTGCCTGACAATAGCTTTTGCTTTTAGTAGGTGCTTTTTTTTGTGGATTCCTTTGAAGTAGCCAAGAAAACCACATCACTACATCCATGATTCCACAGGCAACAGAAGATCATCAACTTCCAATCTATTTTGTCTAGTAATTGTACATGTTTGTTTCTCCCACACTCCGTTGATGTGAAGTTTAACACTCAAATATTACCAGTTAAATACAAAACAAAACAAAACTGTTGATGCATTATTTCACAATAAGTAATATAAAACCATGAATAATGGGTTCCAAATGATGTAAACATGTGTTTAGAGTACTGCTTAGAGCACTGATGCTGACCTAGATTTGACCTTCCCAAGTATCCACAATCTATTCCTTCTCTAAAAATACAAAATGTTGCCTAAAGGAAAGATTGTGTTGTCTTCACAAATGATGAGTGAGGATTCCTTGTGACCACAAACAACAAAAATACTGTACAGGTCATAATTAAAATGACCTTATAAAATATCCCATGGAAAAATATTTTCCAAGAGACTGGATTCCACTGAATTTTGTGTAGACCACACACTTAATCCTGTGTTCTACTCAAGTCATTGAGAGATTTTCCATTGACTTCTATGTGTCCATGGTTTGGCCTCATTAGCCATGCAAGGAGCATATCATAAAAACAAACATCAAAAATAATGGTCTGGTCTAAAGTTCCCTAAAAAGCATGCCCACAGGGAGTACTGGGGAAAAATGCACAAAACATTTCTGGAGTGAGTGAGTTTGTAAAGAATATTATCCTGCTTAAAAAAAAAAGAAAAAAGTCTGAGAAATTTAATTTAAGCCATATGGATGCACGAAGCATATAATTAATAAGGAAATGATGCTGACTGCTAATATAGACATCTGAAATCAGCCACAATGAAATCTCGTTATGTCAGGATTGTGGCAGCCTGGATTCAGACAAGGAACATGGAGCATTACACAATCGATATAATGTCATTAACAGCACATTCCAACCAAATTTTATGCAGAGAAAATGTCACATCTTTTCAGCCCGAAAAAGTAGTATGTCTACGCAAGACGCAATTATTTTAATTCAGATTTTAATGATCTATATAAAGACAACAATGGGCTGTTTGTTATCATCCGAATCGGGGTTCTATCAAGACCTCAAGAGCCGCCACCACAACACTGTACGCAGGGTGGGTGCACGCAGACACGCAAAACTGATGGAAAATTAAGTAGACACTTAAAATCCAGGCTGTTTCCTCCCTTAAAAATGGGATATCTCCGTGTGGATTGTCCGTGGGGAGCGCGGCTGGGAGCACGCACGGCGCAATTAAACATCCCGGCCCTGAAAGTCCCGCAAATAGATGTTGCATCTGTCTAACTCGGCGTCAGCACAGAGAGCGACTCAAGTCCTGCCAAATCGAGTGTGACCTTCAATCTGCCACTCTCATGGTGAAAGGCAGGGAAGTAAATTACTTGGCCTTCTCTTTCTATTGAGGGTGAATACAAGCGGGTCGGCGGGACCTGCCGCCGTCCATCCCCAGTGGCACCCCACAGTTTACACAACCCGGGCTGAATGCCATAAAAGAGGGGCTCCATTCACCGGGGGCCCGCATGCAAAAGAGACGCCCATTAGATCATAGTAATTATTCCATTTACATCACACAGTGCCACAGTGGGACGTGAAGGACTCATCAAACACTTCTCTTCACCAGGGCTCGGCTGCTAATGAGGCCCACTGGCGGCATTGTGCCTCCCATTTACTCATGGCCGTGCCTGCCTGCCAACAACAGCTCAGCCCTCCAGACAGGCTGCCCCTTTCAGAGCCATTTATTCCGTGCCCAACCTCTGACCTCAAGGGTTATGACATCAGCAGCCCTGATTTGTGATCATTTTTATTGGCGGACATTCAACTCTTGTTTCCTGTGTTTAACTCTGCCTCCCTTTTTTTAGCTAAACTTATTGGTTCTAATAGGCATCTGCCAAAAGACTATAAAGTAAGCCAGAGCTTGCACAAAGAGGCTTCTGATCTTGCTATAAAAAGCCCCACAGCTACTATTTATGCCAATAATAACGAGTAATTCATTATCTAGGTGCACAAAATCTGTTAACCACTAAAATGTTGAACAATTTGGAGCAGATGTCCGACAATTTTATGAGTTTTAATTAAAATGTTCTATGTATTTTCATCAATACACCTAGGTTTTTAAATTTACAAAGATGCTACACCGGGGCACTACAGTACTTTGCAAATTGCAGGTTTTTTCAGAGGGGGATTAGGAGGGGATGATTTGGGCTAATCAGATGCTGATTTGTGGCGAATTTTTTCCCCATTAAGGTGTTGATGCAAAATCAAAGAGGAATTAGAGCTGAGATTTAAAAAGACAGCGCTTTCTTGGGACAAAGCAACGATATTTCAGGAGTCAGTGAACTTCAGTTTGTCTACTTGAAATAGAGAAGGGGAATTTGCATTTTGAAGTAGAGTCATTCATTTTAAAGCTAATGTTCTAAATGGAAATTAAATATCTTTAGAGAACAGGTTCTCAAAACACATGTTTTTCATAATGCAGTTTGTTTAAGCACAGCGATTTCCATATAGCAGAAACAGGTATAATAACAGACAGCATTTACTTTATCAAGAATGCAAATAATAATTTTCCAAAAATTTGACATTACAAATCACTATGCAAGCACATAATCATAAGTTTGCATGATTTATGTTTTTAAACATTTGTTAAAAAAAATTTAAATACTTAAGAAGCTGATAGTGAGTAAAATAGAAAATATTTTATCTGTGCTCTTTCATTTGGATAATGGGAAGGTTTTGGCCTCAAGTTAAAAGCTAACTAGTTTTTAAAAAGGATGGTTTTCCCTCAATTATAATCATAAGCAAATTAACAAAAAAGAGGATCCTGTTCAGCTAATTTCAAACTTACAGTCACAGATGATGATTGCAGGAAGTGGTTAAGTAATAGGAGATTTTTTTATTGTAACAGTGAGGACTCAGTATAACCAGCCCTACACAGATAATCTTTGTAATGCAGCCTTTCAGGGCTGATATGGATATATAATGGATCGGATTGGGAGCTGTCACCAGCCTCTAATGTATCTCTAATGGAATCTGAGGATTTACATTTGTTTCCCAGATAAGATTCTCATCCAGTTTCTCTTTGTAGTCAAGTAAATCATTTTACTCATTACTTGCTAATCTTAATTTCATCATCTTTGCCAGTATTGCCTTTATTTACATACCTTATTTTTTGACAAAAGCTGAGCTGTTATACTTTGTGTAGCAATACTTTATGACTGCACTCTAAATTGTATGCAATTCACACAGTTTTGTACACAAAACAGGGAAATGCATGAGCACTCCTAAATGACCACACATAGATATTCATGCAAGCAACAACCTGTTTTACATGCAGATGGCCAGAAGTTTCCCTCTTTAAAAAGCAGCCCCCCCCCCCAAGTCCTCCGTCAAAAAAAGAAAAAAAAGCAGAGAGGAAAAAGAGGAAAAAGAAAGAGGAAAATGAAAACAAAGAGGACACACTGGATTGGATGCACAGCAGAGCTCCTGGGGCACCAGCACTCTGTGCTGATTTGTACAACTCTGTGGATCTGGATCTGTTTAGATCTCAGATTATGGAAGATTAAAAGACATCAAAAACTCCACATTGCAGGTCAGCTGGACCCTCTCCTCAGAACAGCTTCCTTAATAAATACCTTCATACAGGGCACTGTGTTTGTGACTGGTGGCCCCTAAGGGAGTGAGGGAAGCAGGTCCATGGAGTAAATGGCCTTTGGAAGTCATCTAGAGAAAGTAATCTTTTTGGCTGGCTCAGTTAGTCATGGTATGCACTTCAGCTGAAAAGGCTGTGATCGTTTACCTCTATACTATTGTTGAGATTAATTTTGGAGGGGGATAAAAGAAGTGACCCTCCAACACATCCTTTAGCAAGAGATTCCATTCTAATATATTTCACAGCCAGGACATTCTCCCTAGGTGTTAAAACACACTTTTAGTTTTGAATATAGAGTATTTTTGTTTAGATCAAGGAGTCACTTCCCATAGCCTCTTTTTTTTCACCTTTCCACAGGATAAAGGTCTTGTTAATATAGCCAGTAACATCCAATTGATTGTGTATTTAAAGCAACAGTCTTACAAATCTTTCATCTTGCTTCCTAGGCACGCAGAGAAGCCCTTTGTGTACCTGTGTGCAGGTGTATAGATGCTATCCCAAATCCCCACACAAACAACAGCATATTTCCTCACACTATGTTGGAAGACACCAACACATTGCTTTGAGTAGACAGAGAAACTCCAACACAGTTTGAGTGCTCTTAGCTCTAAGCACACTAAAAACCAGAATTATACAGGAAAAGTAACCCTCCCCACCCACCGTGGGATTTTACAGGAACGTGGAAGGAATCTCTGGATTTCATCTGATCCAGCCTCCTGCCCAAAGCAGGACCAACCTCTGTGCCTTACTGCTCAGGGCCTTTTCCAGTGGAGCTCTGAGTGTCTCCCACCTCCTCTCTGATCCTTAGCTTAACCCCTCTCCACTGAAGAATTTTTTCCTTTATCCTAGCTGGAGCTTCCCCTGCTGTTTCATGCCCCCCACTACCTCCTTTCCTTTCTCTGCCACCTCTAAGAAGGTATTTCTCCACCTTCTCTCTCACCACCCACCAGGAACCCGAGGATGACAGTTGTGCCCTTCTTCTTGCTTTTAGCCTTCTCTTGCTGAGGCTGAGCAAACCCAGTTTTCCTGGGATCTCCTGAACATCCTATGCCTGACCACCCTGGGGCCATCACCTTGCCTTGCTCTGGTTTGGCAGTGTCTTGCACTGGGGAGCCCTGAGCTGGACACAGCACATCAGATGTGACCTCACCACTGAATAGAGGGGAAAAATCACTTTCCTGTGCCTGGTGTACTCATCACTCCTATCACCCACTTTTTCGCTATTATTGTCCCATTATGTGTAACTCCTCCATCAGGTCACGAGTCAGTCACTGGTGCAGCTCTCCTGAGAACAAGGAAGGGATAGGAGTTGGCAGCATAGTTTACCTTGCAGAACCTGATGTTGGAGTACACTTGGGAATGTATCCAGGATGTCTTTTTTAGATCCCTCCAAGAGATCACAAAATCTTGGCTGCAGAAACAGCTTTTACCCATCTTAGTCTACAGTAAAAAGCAGAGGCTCGAAGATCACTTGACCTGCAGACAGAACAGTTGAGAGCAGGAATCACTAAGGCACAAATACAGCACCTCACTTCACCCAGTTTCAAACTAAATCTATACTTCAAAGCCTAACATTGAGCGCAGTACATGGTCGCAGTCTGCAAATAAGTTGTGCACTGCTCTGCTGAAGGATGTTAATGCTCATCACCATTCAGAGCACTCAGACTAGGGAAATCTTAATTAAAAACATCTGACAGGCCATGATTATATTCATACATAATCGCCAGGATGCCTATACCTGTTATGCCAGATCTTCATACTGTAAATAATTAGCTATAGGAAACCTCAAGAGGTTTCTTCAGAACACACACTTCACCATATTTTTATAGCATTTGCAATTTTAAAATCAGAAATTGAAGTCTGTTTTAAATAGGAAACACTAATAACAGGCCTGCTTGTTTTTTCCCCTACATTAAGAGCAGGATTAATTTTCAAGCACTGCTGCACATTTTCCAGAGCAGTCACTAATCTGCTAATCTGTCTTTTGTAGAAGTGTTTAAATCGTTATGATCGGCTTCCTCATGCAACTATTGGGTTCAGTATTGCAGTGGAATAATTAGGAAAACATGAGGCAGAATTCCAAGAGAAAACAATGCAACTGGGGAAAAAAGAAACTGGTTTTGTAGTTAGAGCATAGCCTGAGGACTCAAGGCCTTTGGGCTCTCTGTTGGGACCTGGACCCAGGTCCATGATCAGGTCTGCTCAGATCTGCTGCCTCTGTGTTTGCCTCCAGCAGTGTGCCCTCTTCCCTCTGGCTGCCCCTGCCACCTTTTAGCTCCTCATTGTCTGTATTTGGAGTGATTAGTATGGGACTGTCAGTTCTGAACTACAAATCCCAGCTAATGGCCCAATCCTGAGAAATTTGCCCAGCAGAAGGTGAGGTGCTCCTACAAGTTCATGGCAAACCTGCCGCCTCCAGATGGGAATCTGGTGACACTGAGCCTGTTCCTGGATTGCCAGATTCTGGATGCCCAGTCACTTACTCATAGAAGCACTGAGTAAAAGCCAGGATGGAGTCTGGACCAGGACAAACCCCAGTCAAAGGGTGAAGCTTGCTCTGGTTACAAGGTGTGTCACACCCTGGGCTCAAAAAAACTGTTGCAGAAGGAAGATCCTTGAAAAGTCCCATCTGCAGAAGCACTGGGAGTTTTAAAGCCAGCACAAAAAAAAAAAAACAACACCATCATATCCACAGATCCCTCACACAAACCCAGTGGGTGCCCAAGAGTGCATGACCCATACTCACTGCACAGGTAACTCCACTCAGTTTGGTTTATTTTATTTCATTGGGCTTGGTAACCTAATAAAAAGCAGAATACTTTGCACCTGTAACTCTCCTTTCCCAGACTGGTCTTTTTGAAATAGGTACTTTGTCTCCACTGAGGAATAATACCTGAAACTAGACTTGACTTTTCATTTCTGTTTACTAGAACAAAGGTTTGCTGGTTACAAAACTGAAAACAAAATTTCACAACATCTCAGTGGGGTGAAAAAGCAAATATTGATATTCATCCTAATGAATCAAGCTTTTATTTTGTTATTTCTAGAGAGTGGAAAATTTGCAATACCCCATCTTTGTGAGGAACACCATGAAGTAAATGCTGTTTCCCCACATTACAACAGACAGTTTCTGTAGCATCTCCCCGTGGTTAAGTTCACAGTCTCCAACTAAGCATTTGTGTCAGAGTTAGAGATTTCTCTTACTGAAATATTCTCAGTATTAAAAGTAGCTTTTCAAGTGAGACTTCTATTTTCTCACAAAAATCAAAAAAGCTCCATTTTTATTTTCAGTTGTGTGAAAAACTCGAACATTGGAGTTTTGAAAACCAAAAGTGTGGCATGTGATTTGTTCTCTCCCATCACTCTTGCTGAAACACTCTTAGAGAAACAGCTTTGCCTTGTAGTTACAAAACATGCAAACACAGATTTTTTACTCTGTTCCATTAGGGAAAAAACATTCAAACAAAGGTTTTTTTGTTGTTGTTGTTCTTTGACATATTCAAACAGCTCTATGGCAGGCAAATGTAATTTCAGAAAAGACATACGCAAAATGTGCACCTCTATCATACAGCAGCACTTAGGTGATGCTGTAATTTTTGGAAGTTGCAGAGTGAAAGAAAACCAGCTATTTCCTGGAATCAACATTTTACAAAGGGTGCTGTCCCAGTTTTGTAACTCTCCACAAGCTGTGCTAGTAAGAATTAGTGAAATACCTGGGCAGAGTAGTCAGAGGGAGAATTAATTCCCAACACATACCAGCAGTGACTATCGCCACACCCGGGTCTTGACAATGACCAACCCTCAACAGCCAACCACAGAAAATTTGTCAGTCACATTCCTCAACATGCAAAAAAACAAAGGCAAAAATCAAGAGAGAAAAAAAGTGTCTTAGGATTCAGTCAGTAAGTTGCATGTGTTCAGAGGGGAGCAGTTCAACTCCACAGAAATATGGATGGATGGAATAACAGTTATTCCTCCTGGCAAGGCTTGATTTAGTCCATGGATGGAAAGTGAATTTATTGCAATGAGAAGCCAGGCAGTTTGGTCTTTGAGATGCCATAAACTGTCCTTCTTGGCTGAAATGGTGGTCTCCCCTCTTCTGACATAGTCACAGATTTTGTTAGCCATCTTTTTAAATCTTTCTATCACAGAGACTTTCCCCCCAAAATATGTTCAAGTTAAAATACATTTGGGATGAAATACTGAAGAAAACAATCCTTGATCAATACCATCCATCACAGCTAAGTGTCACCCAATGCACTACTGGTTTCTTTTGTGAAAGTGCCATTTAGACTGAAAAATAACAATCACTTTACACGAGTCCCCCTGAAGGTGAAACCAGAAGTCAGGGATGTTTTCTGGAGGAAATTGCTGAGCTAGTGCTCACAGATGTGCTGCACTGAAGGATGGCAAAATCCCATCAGAGAAGGGACTGAACACGGGAAACGTGAGCCTCAGAGGACAATTTTGATTGTTTTATTAGGAGGGAGAACTTCTTAAACAGAGGGGAAAGGTAAGGTCTGAGACAGGATTTGAAGGCCATACAGTACAAAGAAAAAGGTTAAACCTGGCATTATCTGCCACACAGGAGCTTGTCCACTAAATGCCTTCATGTCCATTCATTCTCACTCTCAGGGATGGCAAGGGGTGACCTGCACACTGTCTGCCAGACTATCCTGAGGCACAAGGCTGGGTGAGAGGCTTGGAGCAATCACCTCCAGACCCCCCCACATGAGTTTTTTTGCTCCTGGAGTGAGTTTCATATGGCAAAAATCACCTCTCATTAAACGAGGTAACAGGAACGAATAGCAGAGCTTCCAGGTATAGGCACCTGAACTGGGCTGTGTAGTATTTAATTTTTAACAACACTTTCAATTTGGGGATCACAGAGTTTGGAAGTGTGTTTCAAAAACATCTCCAGGTGCCAAAAGCAAAGGTTTTCCCCACAAGAACAATCTTTAAATATTCAACATATTTTTGAACTCAACACAACATTTCACAAAAATGTACCTTTGGTTTGTCATTTTAAAAAAGTCATTCTATGAATCTAAACAAATTCTTCATGAAGGCCTACCATAATCTGTCAAAAAGGTACTTATAAATATGTATAGGATCATTCTTTTTCTTTTCTTCTTACACGAAGAAAGTATCAATGCTACAACTAATTGGGCTAATTTGCATCAAAGACTATACATAATTAATTTGTTTGTTAAAAGCTTTCAGCATTTCTTACAGGAAGTGCAAGAGATCGTTGCTGAAGTTTGAAGAAGTAATTAACAATAACAGATGTCAATGCATATAATTGTAAAATAAGACTAGACAAGGAACTGACAGAGTCTAATTTCACAATTGCATTTCTATCAAATCTTCTGCTTAACGGTATTTATAGAAACTAAGAGCATTTATTCTTTCCTCATTCCAAGGAGAAAGATCATTTTTACCACTAAGTAAGGGCCTGTACTTCTATTAATGTTTAAAATAATGATGAGAATAAATCAGTCTACACTCAAACACGACCGAGTCATGAATGTCAGCCACTCATTCTTGGAAGAGAAAATGCAGAGCTGCAACAACTTGTATGGTCACTAGATCTTGTGATGGACAGACAAGCAACACATACACCCAAGAAGTACAGAGGGGAAGTGTAACTTTAGTGTGGGCTTTCCCAAAACAGAATGAACCAGATGAGTCTTGAGGATGGCTGAAGGCACAGAGATGATGGGGAGTGGGGTCACCTCTGTCTCACCTGTGATCACTTTGAGCTTTGCTGGTTGGGAGATGAGTCCTTCACTTCTCACTGACTTCACACACTTTCTAATGCTGCAAATGCTGGGCAAGAACGGCTCAGGATTGTCATAAGGAAATAACAGAGGGTGTAGCTGTGCAACCTCAGTGTGTTCTTCTAGTTGGGGGCATGCAAGTGCCATGCTGGATATTCACTCAAAGAGTGCCCTCCTGCATGTTCCACTTCCAGCTGCAGCATTTGCCCTGACTCAGTCCTTGAACAAAACTCACGAAACAACAGCAGATCTTCTATTTTTCTCAGCATTGTTGTGCTATTACTTGGCCCAAAATTCACCATCCTAATTAAACCTTTCACTGAAACTACCCATAGCTTTCAGTGAATCTCAGTCCAGTTATTTTAGTGCGGCTTTCGAGCGTTTCTATAAACAGTTTAGAGTCCCAGAAGGAATGTGGTCCAGCTCTGGAGCTACATGTCTCCATACATACCTTTTACATTTGGGACTGAGGGTTCCCTACAGGGGACTTTTTTCAATGTGCTATCTCTGCCCAGCTCCTACTAATGTCTTCAAATTACACAATCTCCTCCTCTAACACGTACAGACAAAATGCCAAGAGCATATCTTATTTTAGATATAATTTTATTGCTATCTACGAGTTTCCACAACATCTATTGATGCTCTAAAAATTATTTTTGAAAGGTAGAAACTGCTAACCAAACTTGCCTCAAAGGGATCCCTCCCCTTCGAAGAACAAATGGTAGCTACACAACATGCAAACGAAGAGACCGAGATGCCTATTCAGGAACTGCTGGCGTGGAGGATAATTATGACCTGTGAAAAGCTCTTTTGGAATCCTATACATTAGGATTATCCTACATGAAAGAAGAGTTTTCCAGTATGAAAAAGGACAGGTGTGTCCACACCACAACGGAGGTGCCACCTTCATTGTCTGAGCGACAGTTTCAGCACAACCCAGTTATTACCGTTTCCTCTTGTATCCAATCTTAACAAGATTAAAGTTTTCTGTTCAATAAGCACCTACTCTTCCCTGGCCAGATTGTATTAGCATGGCTGGCATTCCACCAAGGTTTAGCAACTCTTTCTAAATAGGTTTTAATAAAGGACTTTGCAAGGATCATATAACTAGACAGAAAGAGTGTAGATAATCAAATTACTGGCTTTCAGCACATACTTAGCCTTCCCTGCATCCAGCCAAACAAGATTTCACATCAAATGCAGGAAAAATCCATGCAAATAAGCTGCTAATGATTATTAGAAGATTCTCACTTTTATGAGAGGATGTCTTATGACAAGTACCCAACATTTGCTCAAATGATTTGTCACCTCATTTTATAACAAATTTGAGGTGACACTTTTCATGTTTAAAGTGTTCCTGGAGGTATTCCAGATTAATTACTCCTTGCAGCACCTCTGAGTTTATAGGCTAGTGAGTACTCAGAAATCAAGGTAATGTGCTTGCCTGTGGTCACCCAGGTCTACATGAGGGTGTGCACTGTAAGAGGAAGTCCAAGTCTGTCCTCTAAGACCAAGCCAATGACCCATTCTGTACATCCCCAGGTGCCCACTGGGCTGAGTTACCCACTGTGCACCTTCATGTGAGCCTTCACTCTCACTCACTGTCTTTCTAGTAGACCTGACTCAGCCAAGGGCCCCCACATTCACTAGCAGACAACATCCAGCATCTCCAACTTACTGTATGGCCAAGACAATTCTCTTTCCCCTCATTCCATTGCAGGCCCAATGCAGAAAAGCCAGTACCAAAATGAGATTAAAAATGCTTCCCAATCTCACTCTTCTTTCTTAGCCCCTGGAACATATTTCACTTTTCTCATTGTTCATCCTTGACTGTGCATGTTTGTGGGATCCCATTTATGGCTGAGGCAGCTGGCAGGGCAGCTCCAGAGGAGAATATGCCAGGTCTGCCTGGACTATGCATCAGTAAGCTTTTGTCTTATGCCTAGACCTGCCAAAATCCCAACATCAGGGTTTCACTATACTCTCTCAGCATAGCAATGGTTAGATTCCTTTTATCTCTGATGTTAATTTTCATGGGTCCCTGCCAGTTTCTTTATGTACTACAGAGTTCTCCACTTCACTCCAAGAGAACTGTACTATTCTCTGCCCTATTCCCTCAAATATTTTTAAAAAAATTCAGCTCTAAAAAGAACAGGGTTTCTTGAACCTGGCTCCTGACAGCCCCTAAGCTGCATGCACATCACAAAGGTCTTTACAGTCAGAGGTTTTAAGCTGGGCCAGAAGTTAACTGACCATTGTTAACTCTTGGTATTTACAGACTCAGAATTAATGTATATAATTAATTAATGCATATAATTACATTGGCTGTGTAGCTGACCTTTGACTTGAATACACTCAGTTTTATCAGTAAAGAAACTGGCTGTTATGGTGTTGCCAAGGGGTTTGTATGGAAGTGGATGTCACCATTCACACAGAAAATAGCGAAGACCAGAGAACACAACCCACAGCAGGGTCATCAACAGCACTGACGTAAAAACTAGAGCTGGATCTATGTCAGGCTGAGGCAGAACTTCAACAGAGCAGAGCAGGGTTGCATCCACTCCAAAGCCTCACAGTAGTTCTGTAGGGCAGCTCACTTATATCAAATCCATTCGCCAAGTTTCCCCCCGAAAGGGAACCCACATTTTGGGGATAAGATTGACAGTCTCGATCCCAGAGAACTGTGCAGGGAAGGAGGGAGATGGGAGCTACAGGATAGTATCAGATTTAGCTTTTTGTGAAAAAGGCAGAAGTCCATTGCAAAACTTGTACCTATATTACCCTTTGTGTAAAATCAACCCACTGGGCTGTAACAAACCTGCTCATGATCTCTGGTTAACTCCAGGCCTGACCTTGTACCCCAAGTGGTGGGTTGGATTTTGCAACTCAGTGTTTTTCTGGAGCTTCAGCCACAGCCAGGGACCGTGGTGTGAGGCACCACTGACCCAGCAGCACATCATTTGCAACACTCAAAACTGACTGAAATACACCTAAGCACCCTATTAAATTCTGGAATCCTACACATGCTCTGCTATTCAAATAAAACAACCGGAGCATTTTTCATATACAACTTGCCTCCTGGCAACTACACTTTTATGACAAAACCTTGGATATAAGCATAATAAAAAAAAAGGTAAATGAAAGACAAGACAGCACGGTTCAGTGGATTTCAATAAAGAGTCTGAAAACAAAAATCCTTGAAGCCACACCTTAAACTATAACCTCTCTCTCCATTAAACCCAAAGGGAGCAGAAGGCTGCAGCTACCACAGGCCCCACACTAAGGAGGGGAGATGCTCTTGCCAGCACTGCCCAATTCCACTCACAGGCAGCACCTCCTGTGCCCAGCCCCTCTCTGGTGGGGTGTGTGCCCACCCACCCAAGGGGAAATGGTCATTGCCAACAGCATGGAGATACTGTTAATGAGATGTGGAATTCTCTGAGAGATAAACACCACCACCTTAGAGAATCAGAAGCAAAAAGTCATCTCCTTTTAATTTTCCCTCCTTTGCACTTTTAGGTCCCTTCTAGTCTAACAAGAAAAGTAGTTCTTTGCTTTTATCAGAGTCCTTTTTCCTCCTTTCCAGGTCTCAAGCAGCAGATGTGCTGATGAAGTTTCTGGGTACTACAGGTGAAGCTTTGCTTGAAATCATCGTGGCTGCTGAGAGTTCAATGCCTAGAAATCTTTCTAGAGATTTTTGACTTTGCTGAGGGAGGGAACAGTTTGAGCTCTTCCAATTGCTTCAGTGTAATCCTGTTCATTTTCATTCACCAGCAAAAGCCAGCCCCCAGCATGCCTGGTTTGAGAGAATTAAGATTTAATCCAGACGTCTTCTTACCTGCAGACACAATTCCTGATAGAATGAGCAATGCTGAGGTGCCTTGGAGATTCAATTACCATTTTACAGTGATTGGACTCCCCTGGTTTTCAGAGAAATAAGTGACAGTGGAGGGCACTAGCATCTTGCAGGATCTAAATTTTATATAAACTCAAGGCTGGCAGGGCTCAAAAAATTAGAAAGTAAAGAATGTGGGTGGGTTGGTGGGTCTGCAGCGGTGCTGGCAGCACCTGGGGTACCTGCAGGGCTGCCACTGAAAAACTGCTCTGCTTTTCCACCTTCTCTTCAGGTACCACATCTGTCCTGCAGATTTGGTCTTACAGAGGCTAAGGCAGAGCAGTCTTGGTCAGTCCTTGTGGGAAGAGTCTTTAAAAATCCCACTCCAGGGTCTCTCTGGCATAAACAACCCTGTGTCCTTGTTGGGCAGGGCAATTCCTGACACTATTGCACTGCTCACGACACTTTGTGTGGAGAATTCACTTTAATGCTCGAGCACTCAGTTCAAATTGGCTGCAATTTTACTAATAATCACTTTTATTAATTGAAATTTGTTTCATCAACGAGTGTTCAGCAGGTTCTTAAAACTGGTTTACTGGTATTCTGCCTGCAATCAAAAAAACGTTGCAGGGCCCCTAATTTACTGCAGATTAAGCCTGCACCTCTGACCCAGTGTATTCTATCATGTTTCTTCTTTAATCTGACTTAACCTATTCTGTTTTCACAAATATGTTTAAGGCAGAATTTAATAATTGCTCTTAGACCTAAACTACATTTTCTGATGGACATCTTATTCCCTGAAAAAAGCAGCTACTAGTTGTCAAGGTAAAACACAATATTTTCTATTAGCAAGAAACATTTCATTTAGGGTTTTGAAATGTTTTGACTTTTCCAAATGATGTTTCATTTTAAAATTAACCAAATTTACGGATTATAATTGAGATTGGAAACAATAATGCAACAATGCTTTTCATTTAGTTTAAATATTTTTTCATCCATTGCAACATACCATGTTTTTTTTCTTTTCTATTTTGTCTTTCAGGCTTTTTAGGTTTTGTTGCAATGGGAAAAGCACTGCAACACTAAAAACAACAAAGCACTAAAACATTTGGGAAGGAAACACAAAAAAAAAGGAAACGTGATTTCAGACCAACTATTTTCTTCCTGGTTTTCCCTCCAGTTCAGAAAAGTAATTCTATTTACAGCTGTAACTGGAATTTAGAATTGTTTCACCTCAATATTGCAGATGTGTTTAAGCACAATCACATTCAGCAAGACTCTCCTTTTTGCAGCTTAGAGAAAGTCTAAGAAATAATAAAGGTACCAAACCACCTTGAGCTGTAGCTTCACCAACAAGTGTAAAAAGGTATTACAAAGGAATAAATTAGAAAATATGAACCACTAAGAGAAACCACTAAGGAGAAACAGAATCCAGGTTCAGTGTTCTCATTCCTGGCTTTCAATCCCGACTCTTATCGTTAAAATAATGAAATCCCTTAATCTTGAGACTTTTTACTTAATGGGATCCAATTTACAATTTTTTTAAAGTACATAGAACTTAAAGACTTTTCTTTCAGCTGCTTTTCCCCTCCCTCCACTTTTTGCCTGGACCCTTTCACAATTGTTTTGCAGACTCATTCTCTTAAAAAAAAAAAAAAGAAAAAAGAAAATTGCACAGTCCATCTAATTATCACAGGTGTAGGAAAACTTGCATGGACCCATGGCTGAATTTCACACACCATTTGGGAAGTATGGCAGTGTCATTACTGACAGTCTTCAATACCTCAGGAGCAATATTCTGTCATGAAAGGGAATATAGTGGTTCAGTTTTGATTATAGATATTTTTCTGTTACGTGAATTGAATTCTCTTGAACTGTCTATACACTGCAGAGTAGAAGGGCTGATATTTAAACAGTAGTAGAAGGTTAATTTCTTTTAATGGCATTTGGAACACAAATAAACATCAGAGTGAAGATTAAATTTTGTTACAGATGCTTTTTTGTGAGAGACAGAGGCAACCAGGAATTGTTACAACAGAGTGAATCAACTGCCTATCTTGTCTAGCACCCTAACCTCGTCAGCACTTAGTGCTAAATGACTCTGAAGGACATCTGAGATGACCTGAACCAGGAAATTAGGGATGATTTTGCCTCCAGGAAATCTCCAGATTTCCATAAGCCAGAAGATGACACAGGGATTTACACCTCTCTTGATTCTCCTCAGTTTTGCAGCATTTACTGCTGTAACTCTCGGAGGGTTGTTCAGCATCCAAACGTACTGGGTTGATTAATGTTTTTTCTTTCTTTCCCTTTCTGTTCTTAATGTAGTTTGCCTTCTTCCTCCCACTGGAAAAAAATTCAGCTGATTTAAAGACTGCGTGTCATTGCTTAGTTCTTACTAGAAAAAGCTAAAGGTACTTAAAACTTGGTGGAGTTCTGATTTTCTTTTGGTTTCCTAACAGTGACAAAAGGTATCTTGAATGCATAATTTTCTGCTTCCCACAAATTGTAAACACTTTCACTAATCCTAAACACCAGGAGAATATCAGAATATTCCTTATCAGAGCTAGTTCTCTCCTTGTACCTTTTTTCCAGCTGCCTACAAAAAGTCCTTGGACAGGGCAGGCACACAGTGACACTTCTCCCAGCACCTCCTCTCTGTCCAAACAAAATGTTGTAATTACACAAGCAAAAGCAGAATAAAATATCAGATATATTTATAAATCTTCAGCTTCACCAGTTTTACTGGTGTTTAGACCACACAGAGCCTGTGCACATGGGACACAAATGATTTTTGACATTCACTGAAATGCAAGTATGACTTTAGTATCCAAAACTACAGTAGCCCTTATAGCATATTTCTTGCCTTTCTTCCAAACATTGTGATTCTTTGGTAATTCCCTGTGGACTTCTGCAGCTTTTTCCCTTTGACTTTTTGGAAGTGAAGGAATGAGGTCTGTTAGATGTCAGCATGGATCAGGCTTGTTAGGGTAGATCCCCTAGTGCTGAGAGAACAGCATCTGAATGCCCGACTCCAAACATAGGAGAGCGACAGTTAATTTTTCTAATGATACACAAAAGTATCAGGAATATTTCTGACATTTTCCTTTTAATTCCCTTTCCCTTCCCCAAAAATCTACAGATCAAAACAACAAAGAGCCGAAGCACTGACAAGCACTTGGTTCTCTCTTTGTTAGAAATGTTTTGAATTTGAACTAGGAAGAAGTTGTTTCTTATTGCAAATATGGCTACATTAGATTCTTCATCTATCAAACCTAACAACAAGTCCCTTGAAAGAAAATCTACAAAGTACCATTAAAAATAAATACTAAAGATTTTTTTCTCAGAAATTACTGTAAGGATTTTATAGGTAGCTGAAGACACAAATATTTTTCTAATGGATGGCTGATTGAAATAAGCCTAGCTCTAAATAAATTTCATCACGACCATTCATTTATGAATTGCTTCTGTTAAAATTGTTCACTCATCTTTTGTACAAACCAAGATACACTTTATCCACAAACTTGGCATCATTTGTTACAGATGAAACACCCACAGACTGCACAAGTCTTGAAAGATTCTGTCGAGATCTACATATTGCCAACCCAAAACCAATTTAAACTAATAGAAACCTTTCCATTATGTCAATACACGTTGGATCAGATCCTACTGGAGTTATTCCTACACTCTTGCTCATTGCTTTTCTACTTTGAGCAAATTACCTGAAGACTTGGCCACATTGCAATGTTGTTGTTAGGCACAAGTTTCTCCTACAAACGCTAAAAAGAAAAAAAAAAAGAAAGATCAAAGAAACTTTCAACAGTGAAACTAAGGCACGTAAAGTTGAAATACGCATTTCTAGCAACATTTAACTCTTTTGATTGCAAGCTTTCTCTCTCTAAAAGGAAGCGCCACGGGAGATAGAAACATGGTCAGAAAACATGTGCCAATTTTTTTTTACATATTCAGCACCCTCAAAGCACAACCCCTTGCAGTTCCCAAGGTCCATTTTGCAGCATCTTTCTGAGGCAGGTAAGTTGCTACTTTCTTTAGAGCATGGGAAGGGAAGTCAAGCCACAAATTTCACACCTAAACAGTGCATGTACAAGCAAAACCTGGCTTAATGGGTGTTTCAACAACAGCTAGTGCAGAAAGTACAGGCAGAAGGTACTCTAATCACTGCTCGTTGTAACAGAACTACCTTTCAGTCCTATGTCATCTATAGATGTACAGACTTATTTTCTAAATCCCTGAACACATTACTTTCTTTTCCTAGAAAAGAAAGTCTCTGTGGTGCATCGAGCCCTGCATCAATCTCTGGGCTCAGGGCACAGATAACCCTTGCCTGAGCAATCCCCCAGCTGCCTCACAGAGCAACTGCGAGCCCGATCCGCAATAAAGTTGTGTTTGCTTCCCAGCTGCCCAGAGCAAAAGAACTTTCCCCTCTCTCCATACTTGTCTGGCATCATCACAGCACTGCACTAAATCCAACTGTCTGCCCCTCTCTGTGCCTAAAAGGCATGAAGGACATGGAGGAACTGTGGGCTCTATCACATGCAAAATTTCTTTTGCAGCACATCAGAATCAGACATGATCTCTTCTGACATGACATCAAGAAACAGTTTTGTTTCTTTCTTTACCCCAAGCTAAATGAAGGGTTTATATTCCACTTGTGGTTAATGCCTATGTTCATAACCATATATCTTTCTAAGCATCTCTGCTGTATCGTGCACCAGCACTGCAGCCCAGAACCCACCGATAACTTGGTTTTCAGAGGTGCTTATCTTGTACCTGTTAGGATTCTCTTCCTTTCTATTAGTTTAATTATTATTCCCTTTGTCTGCCACTTGCTTTTGGCAGCTTCCTGGTGCATCTCCTCAGGCTGAAGGAGCAGAGCAACAGCCTCAGCAGAGAGGGTGCCCCAGCCATGCACAATATTGAGATGTGGTGAGCCCACAGGTGTCAGATGGACACTTCCATGGCTCCACACACAATTCACCTCAGCAACACTTGTCATCCGAGCTGCACTGAATTCCCCCCCAAAAATTCGCTCTTTCCTTGTCTCCCTCATCTATCAGAGAATCTCCTCGTGGCAGTAACGGCTTTAGAAAAGATGAAAAAATAAATGGGAGCAGCAGGAAAAAAATTGTTTCAGTTCTCAGTTATTTCACCATTCCAGTGTGGTCTTTTCCTTGCCAGACTGGGTTTTTTCCCACCTCAACAGTTGTGCTACTGGGATTTTGTGTATTGGTGGGAAAGACTTTGCCATTCCTATCCCAGCAGGAAACGGCCACCACACACATCTCCCATCATAGATACAGGGTATATGAATCTTAATTATTCTGTAAAAATAAACTTGCAGGCAGGTATTTATTGCACTTTTTAAAAAAAAATTGTGAGTTCATTTGTCAGCAGGTAACTATGATTGACACAAATGAAAGCTAGTAGAGCATTTTTTAGTTTCTTTTAAATATTTCTTGCATAAATCAATTCACCAGCACTCGAAAACATCTTTCAGAAAAGAGAACATTTTACAGACAAATAGAGCTTTTCAGTCAAAAGGTCAACCCTTGTGAATAGGCATAGTCCCAGACATGAGTAAAATCTGGTGTCATCAGGACAGGGAGTAACCAGAGGAATCAACTGGAGGCTTTTTGGAAAAGTGGTAGAAAAGAGAACAAGCTTTTGAATAAAGGGCAAAGTTTCCTTTAGCACATATGAAGAAATTTTAGAAGAACGTGTAAGACACAGTTACTCAAAGTTTACACTTATGAGTCTTGGTTCTCAGCAGCAGATGGGACCAAGCTCTTTCCATCCCAAACCTTGTGTGACTAACTGAGGATTCCCACTTGGAAGCTACAGCAGAACCCAGCAAACACACCCCAAGATAAAACCTTTCCAGCCAAGAGCAGCATTAGTACTGTCCATATTAGTCCATGTCCCAAAAGAAAAATTTTTCCACCTTCTGAAGACAACTGACTGTTTTTATTTTCCACTCCCTTTCCTGATATCAGATTATTGCTTGTAACCCATGACACTCTGCAAACCCCAAAAGACAAAAACATATGTACAGATGCTGCAGGAACATTCTCCAGCCTCAGCGTTATTATATTGTCATTTTATTCATATTATGTCATTTTTCTATCTTCTTACTATTGAAACTTTTTTTTTCTCATGAGCTAAGTGGATTTCTGTAGTATACTCATATGCAGAGAAATTCATACCAAGAGCTGTGTGTTTATATTAATCAAAAACATGTGGCAACATGCTAAAGGTGTAGATAAACAGCATGGCTAATTGAGAGAAACGTTCTGCTCAGCATTTTGCTTGTTCTGGTGTGTCTGTTGAGTAGGCTTGCATTTATTAAGAAAAATTAAACTGGAAAAAACACTCCAATGTTTCTTAAAATTCCCCATTGAAAAACTGCAAATTTAAAAAAAAATTATTTTCTGATGCCTGCCCTGAGCAGTAACTATAATACACAAAGTTATTTTTTCTAGACAGACACCAGAATTTCTCTCATATGCCAGATTCTTTAAGCTATATTACTTGGAAATTGAAATTGATGGAGGACATCTGATCTAAAAGATTCTTTTCTTGAAGTTTAATATGCCATATCACATGATCTTGTCAGGTGGGATCATGTCAATGATATTTATGCCATAGTGTGAATCAGCCATGTATAAGTTGACTGTACTAATACAGCAAAAGGACATAGATTTTTTTGGCAGTATCTCAGCTGACCTTTCCCTTTTCTTCCCTTCTTCTTAAAGAGGAAAAAATCTGAGTTACAAGCAGTGGCTTAATCACAGAGCCCAAATTCCTTATCCCTATTTTGTGGTGGCGGATCAGAGCACCAATAATAAGAAAGCCATTAGGTAAAAAAACAAAGTGAGCTTTCCTACCATTTTCTTTGGGCTCAGCTGTTGCTACAGCATTTTTCTTTCACAAAATTCAGGCCTTTTTGTGGACATCTCCTTTCTCTGACTTAATTTTCTCTCTTCATTCTATCACTTAAACACAACAAGAGGAGCAATATCTGAGATCATCTTTCACCTGAAGACTAGGGCAAATAAATAAATAAATTGAAAAGACATGGACTCTTTCACAGACTCCCTAGCACGTGATAAGGCTCCAGGAAGCCCAAAGCACTACAAGGGGTGGTAGAGGAAACCTGCCTGAAATGCTTTGTGTGTCCTGGGGAAGAGCATGGGGCCAGATTCTGCTTCCACTGACACCCCCTTCCTCTGCTGAATGACTTGGTGATGAAATTTGGCCACGTGCAGCCAGTTCTATCCCTGGGCTGTTGGGTATTTCTCTCTGAACTCAGAGATACGAGTGCATGGCACTGTGATGCTCAAACACTGACATCCATGTGGATTTCCTTTGTTCTTCAGGAAAGAAACTATCTTGTGATGCAGGTCTCTCGTGCTGGTAACCAGGAAATACAACTGGGCACAGGTTTTTGCCAAGAACATGTTCTAGCAGACCTTCAAACAACCTTTTTAAGGTCTCTTTCCTGTGCCACTCCAACACACCAGGGTTCTGGTGAGATTGGTCCCCAATATCCCTTCAGTCCATAATGCTTTTCACAACACCCACTTTTTCACAAGGAACTCTACAGCAAAGAAAACCCAAAGAGAAAACCTAAATACACACACAGAACTGCAAAAATCAGCTTGATCATACAAGCCCATAACTGAAAGACCAAGCTCACTTAACCAGGTACAAGGTGTGCAAAAGCCAGCTGCCTGCACTGTTTGTGGTTCTAGATTAGCATAATTTATCCTTAACTGTGAAGCTTATTTAAAATACACAAAAGCAGCTTTGCCAGTTCTCATTTTATCCCACACAGAAAGTTGTCTTCATTTGCAGTCAGTGGGGAAGTCAGCTGTTCCACCTGTGCCACGACAGCCTGTGTGTTACTTGTACTTCTACTATCCTGGAGTGTCTGCGGGAATGTTTCTGTGGGAATAAAGCTGTCTACTAAAAATAGAACAGGGTAAAAAAACAAGTTGCTTCTTAATTTTGCAACCAGTTTTCCTGCACGCATTCTGAGAGTAGCTCAGAAAAGTCATCTCAGAAGGCCATGCAGCACTAAAATTTTGCCTTGCTGGCCCCAGCACAGTGAAAGCTCTCCAACTCCAGCCCAGCAACTCCCAGATTCAGGAGGAGAGCAAATATAAAAGCCAAGCCTAAGTTGGACATGTTTAGACTGCCCTTTATCAGCTTGTGAATGGGTACATTAATACCATCAGAAGTATTCACTTCTTGTTAATAATAATTAATGTATTGTCTCACTTTGGTTTTCAGCAGATACAGGAGAATGTCGACGTCCTTCAGAAGTTGGGAAGCATCTCTATCAGGGAAAAGAACTACCTGCAGGTAACTAACATAACCCCAAGAGGAGAGTAAACCAGAAACAGATAAAGTTTTGTGATACATTTGGCTTTCAGAGTTGCAATTGAAATGCTGCAATAACTAGAACTCTGCTATTTTCTATTAATTCAAGCCTTTACAGAATTGTTCAATAAAAACCTCATTTCCAGATCCTCAATGGTGCTACGTGGAGTAAAGATAAAATCTGTTGCATTCCAGGATAAAAAATAGGTATTGCAAAGATATACCATCTCTTTCCTACTCTAATTATTTAAAGAAGATGCTTTTACAGCTGCCCAAGTGGACAAAATTTGCAACAAACTTCTCCATAGATTCATCAAAACAAGGTGCCATGAATCACAAATAACATATTCCAACTGACAGAGAAAGATAAGTTACATTAGTTTATATTTCTGGAGATGATCTAAGCCCTTAGTTATCTGTTACATCAAATGTCTCAGTTTTCCTTCTGTAATCTAATATCCACCTTCAAGCTTGCCCTACATTTAAAATTTATACAAGTTTTTTCAGATGCTGCCATTTTGCCTCAGGCTTTGTAGGTGTTAAGCTCCAGTAATAATCTACACTGTTTCTTTAAGAAAGTTCATCCATTCACTTTAATTACATTTTCAGCCCTGGTTATTGTCCCTGTGCCTGCAAAGAATGTTTCCAGCCATAAAAAACCATTATCTGCCACAATTATGGATAACCAGAGTGTGGCCAGAGGGCAGAAATGCCATGGTGAAAGATTGTACCGCAATTCAGCGCAGAATTTATAACTTTCCTCAGGGCTAACTGTCAGCCTGATCACAATGCCTGACAAAAGGATCCAGTAAAGCAAATGCAGATGCTTCTTCTTGCCTGCATGGTTGCTCTTTTTAATTTTTTTTTTTTTAAGGTGCAGTTTCTTATGATACATTATGTTGCAGCCACCACAGATGCAACACTACGGAAAAGATACCGCACCTGATTCAGTTTGCTGGAGAAGAGATTTAGATCATACAAGTCCAGCACCATGGTTTTAAACACACATTGTTCTCTCTGTATCCAGGGCATCTCAGAGGTGTAGAGAAAATACTGCTCTATGCTTGCTCTGATCACCAAAGCTGCAGCTCAGTTTTGGCTGCATTGCATCTTCTCTGCTCGTTACTGATACCAGATGGAGACAGAGATGATTTTCCACAGCTTCCCATGTTACTGCTCTTGCAACACTAGATCTTTCCATCACTAATTCTTGTGGTTATTAACATGCAGAGGAATGCCAAACTGGAAGGAAGATTAACTTCTTGACACAGCATTTTAGTATGTTTAATTATTTGTCTCATTCCAGCTGGACATCTTTGTCCTAATGGGACAGAAATTCATATTATGCTTCCTGATGCAGGATTTCAACAGAAGAGGGCAAGATGATCATGATTCCCATCAAGATATTTCTTCATGAGAAGAATAATATAAATCCTTCTGTATTTTTTTTCCTAACCAGAAGTCTCAAAGCACAATACCAACATGACTCAGAATTATCCTTCTTGGTTTTGTGGTGAAAGAAAACTGAGCAAATGAGAGGGGCTTGGGCGATGTTCCTGGCATCCTTGATGACTATGCAACCCCCAGCACAGCAGCAGGAGCTGCTGTCCCCACCCCTGTGCATGGAAGCCACATTTTTGGACCCTTGTGAAAGTATAAAGCAGGTTGAGGTTCTTCCTCTCCCTTTGACGTGCTCCAGACTTGCTTTAGCCTGTGCCTGCTGCTGGTCTGCAAAACCTGGACTTTGTGCCTAATCTCGAACAGACCTTCACAGAGAGATGATAACAGAAGCCAGGATCTGTCATCCTTTGCTTTCCACAGAGGATGCTGCCTTTCTCAGCACAGGAAAAGTAACTGCAGAGTAAAGACCTTGAAAACAAAGTTTCTCCCCAGGGTTTCAAAAAATGTTGAGCTTCTCATGGGACAATGCCTGTGGGAATCTGCTGGCACTGTTAGGATCTCAAGGGCCTTTAAAAGTTTGGCTTTGAGTGTCCACAGATTAGACTGAGAGAATTCACAGCAGTTTCAGTCCCAGTTTTCCTCCCTTTAGTTTTAACTACAGGAATTCGAAACATGGAAAAGATAAAGGTTAAAAATTTCAGTTAAGATGGAAAAGCTGTTTTTTGCTTGATTCCAGGTAATGCTGTGAGACAGCTTAGTAGGAAGATTTTGCTTAGCAAAAACCTTCTGAGTTCCGTTCTAAACTTTTTGGGTTTCTGTCTCTGAGCATGACCGGTTTCAGCTCAGATGAAGTAGAGCTCTTGCAGAGGAAGTATTTCTACACAGTTTTTGAGATGGCAAATCTTCCCCAATTCCCATCACCCTGACCCCACTCTGGCATGGACGGGTCATAAGATCTGGCACCTCTGATTCTGCTTCAAGCTCAACTTCTATCCAAAACATAATCCAAGGCAAAACTCCACCTCTTGGCGTATCTTCAATAAAACATCATTCTACCTGAACCTCAGAAAAGATAAACTATTAAAGTAATAAGAGGATAATTTAACCTCTTTAATCAGATAATCCTCCAGCACATTGGACATTTATTTGCACGGTATACTCCACCATAATGAGTTTGCAGCTCAGATTTAAACAATTCCCCACCCTCAGAAAAAGCTGAAGGAAGTGGTTGAGACATTCCATATCTCAGGTGCCATTATGTGAATGTGAAAACAAATGAGTTTAATTGGGGAGAAATTCATCCCAGATGGAGGGCTCGCCCAAGGCCCTTGTCTGAGAAACCCCACTTAACTCCACTCTAGCACACAACAGCTACACAGGCACTAGATGCCAATTAAGCCCTACTTATCTCTCTAATGAAGGGCTGAATCTGAAAATGAATTATTGTTTTGATGTGTAAATGATGTTGGTTTGGTAAGGCAGTGAAAGTATTCTATCTGGGGGGACAGGCAAAAATAAAGTGATAAAGTGTTTGCATGAACATACATGAAAACGCTCCTGAGCTTTCCATGGCTCTCCAGCACTGTGGAAAACAGCACCCAGCAGTCAGGCTAAAACTGCACATTCAGCAAACTTGAATCACTCTGTGTCTTTGTGCCAGTTTCAGCCAAGCTTTCCTTTCAGAGACCAAAACAAACAGAAGTACTTCCCTGAAAACTAGAACGTCTCATTTCAGTGTTTGCTAAAGTAATTGATTTCTTTTATACACAGTTGTTCATTTTCATATTTCCCTCAGCGCCATACAAATAAGTGTTTAATATTCAAAAATGAAGAAACTCTTTTACTTTGAGTCAAACCAAAGATTCCTTTTACGTTTTCCAAAACGCCTCAGTTGATGAAAATATTTTAGGGGTTGGTTTGTTTGTTGGGTATTTTTTATATTATTTACCAATTGTTTTCCTAAAATTAAATTTGTCCAGGTGAAACAAACCCACCAATTAATGTATGTCAATATATGGTCCAAGACCTTGCACTGAATTAAAAAAAACAAAACAAAAAACCCAATTTTAGTCTCATTTAAATTTCAAGTTAGGGAAGAATTATCATGATTCCTTTCGTTTTTGCTGAGCTGTGGCTTTACCTTAAATGGTGCACATCTTCCAGGTGGCTGCAGTCCTGAACAGGGCAATTTCCCTGATACTGATCTTTGGAAATGAAAACAGTTCTGCTGTGAAACAAAAGTGAACCATGGTGCTTCCTCCTAACTCAAGTGCCAAAGACCTGTGAGCTACCTTGGATCCCACTAATAAAGGCACCAAAGTTCATGAGGTTTTTCAAACCCCTGGCACCCAAGGCTGGTGAAAATACAGTGTCCAAGACTACAAAGCTCTACGAATGAGCTGTCCCAACCAGTGATCTGCAGCTTGTTTCCAGACCTGAAGCAGTGCAGGGACTTGGATCAATAAGTTTTAAAAAACAAGCCCCTAACGAGAAAGCTTAAATATTTTATAAAGAAGTGCATCCAGCCCACTGGAAGAGGATGAAAATCACCAATCTAGAGGAAACCTAATTCAAAAGTGTGGGAGATTTTTGTGTTTTTTCCAGTAGGGATTTGTTCTTCTCCTTAACAATCACAAATAGTACGATGTAAGAAGTGGAACTGTGATTGATTAATGTATTTTCAGGCACATGGATATCTCACTTGCAAGACCGTAAACTTCCTAGGACAGATTGTGTCACACAGACTTCAGGGAACAGTTAAAATTGTCCAAAGTAACCATTTTTAAGGGGCAGAGAAGTCATGGGTTTCATAGCCCATGGTGGAGGGACTCACTGGTCTTTCTCACCTATTAAATATGCTGGTTTTCTGAGAGATAAACAAGTGGCATGATCAAGGTGTGAAGAATGTAAATTAATCTATACCAATAGGCCTCTGATTTTTAAAAAAATCTCAGGAATGTCATTGGAAACACACACTCATGCAGTGCACCAGTCACACGTCCATTTACAGGTTTGGGATCTATGGTTAGATCTGTTCAATTCCAGTTTACAGTTTAAAAAAGGCAAAATGTCATCCTACTGCTAACTTAAATCATCTTTGTTTCTGCTCCACTTCATTACACACACAGAATTCCCCTTGCATGACTGCAAGATCAAATCCCTCATTCCAGATTGTAATTACAGAGTAGTCAGTGAGTAGGTGCCATGATCCCTTTGCAGGGTCCTGCAACTCATTAGCCAATCATATTATTAAGAAATTCTCAGTTTTAATAAATGAAGGTGGTGTTCATCTCACGGCTGAGAATGGATGTTTTTATGGAAATAAAGACTTGATCCTTATCTTCACAGCATCTCTTTAAGAAAACCATTATCACTTCAAAATAGTTCCTCTGAGCAAAAAAGCACAATTACGTAATTCTTGTGCAAGCCAAGCAATGATGAGATGCCAGGTTGTGTTTATGTTTTTGCCTTGTTTTAGACCCAAAAAATCAGCCATGGAATAAGCCAGTGAAACTTAATACAGTTTCAAACCTATAGAGAGGGACCTGGTGTTTCAACACCCACCCAGTGCAAATGCCTCTCAGAGGCTCCACTCAAGTTGACTCACAAATTAAACCTATGTTTTGAACATGCAGTTAGTAAGAGCTTGTTTCTCAAGTAGGTCCACAGAACAATGGGATAACAGAATCCAATGCTTTGCCTAGATGCTAAAAATCATCCACTTAATGAGAGCAATTATCACTGATCCTTCATGCTACCTTCTCAACATTTAATATCTTACTCCTTAAGATATGAAAATAAGTTACTTTAACCTGTTAAGTAGATTTGAAGAGACTCCTCTTCAAAAACTCTAAAAATTCTCAGGACCAGTCTCATTTAGTGGAATTATGTTCGGAAGCTACTTAGATGCTTTAAAAAAAATCCTACTTGATATTTAAAATACATAGCCCTGAAGTAATTTTCTCTTCAGTACTTTTCGAAATCAAGCTTAAAAAATGGACTTTGGAGCCAAGACACATCTTTGTATCTGCATTTTCTGCTGGCTGGTTTTCCTGCTGTGCTCCACTCCCAGCCACATCCAAAATACCAACACAAGACCCAAACTGCTATTCTAGGGCTACTGAGTGCTTTGAAATGACCCTGTGTTGTAATGGACACACATCAATCACATCAAGATCAACTGTGCCTGAAAATATTGCCTTTGGTAAACAAAACAGTTTAAAAACTTGTGTATTTGCAAAAGATTTTGCAAAGTATTTTTCTTTGGAAGCATCAAACTGCCAACACTGACCTTCTTTAAAACCCAATTTTAGTCTCATTTAAATTGGCAAAATGAACTCTACAAATACTCCTAATACTCCAGCTTGCTACTCCTGGTACTCTATCCTTGTTAACTTAGAAGTATAATGTTTGGAATGCATATTTCTTATTTAGTCCTTGCAGTGCACAGGAATGTGGATTTTACAGTTTTTTAATAGTGCAAACATTTAGAAAGCAAACAAAGACTAATGTATTATTACTGTTATAATTAGTAAATATTTATACTATGGAAGTACACAAAATTCCCAGTCAGGATAGTGACCCCGTAACGTTTACTTTTAAATTATGCATATGTTGGTAGATTTCAATTTATGGTAACTGCATTTCACAAAATAAGGATATTAAGTTCCATATACAAAACTGTAGAGTGGCCTTTGCCCCCTTGGCAGTGCATTCACAGCCACACAGCTCCCTGAGAGAGCTGAAGTGCAAAAATTAAGCCATTGATGGGATGGAGGATCATCTGTCTGAAATGCAATGACCATAAATAAAATTTTAAATTATTTTAATATTTTATTACACTTGAGACTGTGGTATTCAGGTAAATGTTACTCAGCCATAAAAACAAAATTATATAAGCTTTTCTTTTGTCACCTGCACCACCCTGTAATACTCCAAAGCGTGTCCTTTAATGGAACTGCTCCCGATTTGCAGTCTCAGGAGGAGGAATGTAAGCCTGTGAGTTTCTGGGATTATTTGACTCATCAATTAACAGGTAGTCTCAGGGACACATCCACTGGCCACACCAACTTTCACCAGCTCAGTACAAGACTGCTAAACCCTTTAAGCACAACCTGGTTTCCCTTTTTCTCCAAAGTTAATCCCTGCCCAACCAAACGGCACTGACACTTCAGTCCTATTGGTTCAAGTGAAAAAGAAAAGATTTTGTGCTGTGGAAAATTCCCCTAGAAGGCTTTGAAAATTCTAAATCTCTGATTACTGAACACATGAGCACTGTGAGGAACATGAGGAACACCCCGAGCCCCTCCACTGCCCGTGGATGTTGCACAGGAGGCTCAGCCCGACGCCTTCGCTGCCGCTCTGGCTGGTGGGTGCTGGGAAGGGAACACTGGCTTCTGCAAAACCCGTCTGCCAGCAGCTGGAGCTGGGGCTGCTCACACCCTGTTGTTGCAGACAGCAAGGAAACCATCCAGTGTCCCAAATAAATTAATGAATTACTCTCCTCCTCCCAACAGACTCGACGTTTGAGCCAGGAGCTGTAATCGCGCTCTTGCTGCCTCTGAGTCACTGTGAGACTGAGCCCAGCACAGTGTGCAGAGTCAGCAGAGGCGGATGCTGAGCTGCATTGTGCCTGTAAGTCAGTCAAACCAGTTTAAAAATAAACTCATCTTGCCCCGGCCCCTCCACAGGCCCCTCTCCACACACACAGCGCTGCCGTTTCCCGCCATGCAGGCGGCTTTTTGGAAGAGAGCACCCAACTTGCATCAAAGAGCTTTTGCCCCTTGGGTTAAAACTGTGTTAGCCCAGGCCCTAAAAAGCAGGCAGATGAACCAAAGCTGAGGTTTTCAGAGGAGCCTGAAGGAGTCAAGCATTCAAAACCCATTAAAATTCAACAGGAGCGGAGCACTCATGCTCTCAGGTGCCCTTGAAAATCCCAAACTCTGTCTTAGGGTTAAATCAAGGAGATGAGGACAGAAGCTTTCTCCTTGTTGCTTGCTGTGTTTTCTAAAGACAAAGAGGGTCCATAATTGCGAAAACAGGTGTTAGGAGACCCTTCTGCTCACCACCACAGCCACAGCAAACTCCTGCAGTCCCCCAAAGCTCCCTCAGTTGTTTTCCCCATATTCCAGAGTTGCTGTGCAGCTGCAGTGGGTAAATGGTCCCTGTCACAAAGAAGTGATGCTGTGGGAAGCATAAATAGATTTTTCATTGCTTCTTCAAACTTTCACATCTAGCTACATGGAAATGGGAATGTTTCATAATGAACCATTTTACATCTTTCTCTGACAAAAAAAAAAAAAAAAAAAAATCTGGCTAAATACATGAAATTTCCTCTCCCACTGATGTGGCGTTTGAAATTAATTGCCAGATAAGTTCTGGGAGGTATTAAAGGTCCGTAAGCAAATTTTGAATATTTTAATATTCAGAATTCAAACCATGTTGATTACACCCAACAGGCTGCACAGCTTGTTTCTGCTGCCTGGCTATAGCGAAATGCTCTGAATAGTTTCCTGGTAAGAAAATGAATGTATTCAATATTTTTAGTGATCTTTACCGACAGTTGCTTAATTTAAGTATTTTAGGTGAATGTTTCTGCCACAAGATTCAGTTGTATGTTTGATCTAAAAAGTAAAAACCCAAAACAAAGCAAGTATCATGGTTAAAAATGCAGGGAGCATCTTGAGGAAACTTAAACTTGTATTAATTTTAACTCACATAAAATTGGTGCTAATCCATGTATTTCCCTTCATTCTTCTATTAAGTCAATGTAAAGAAAATTATTTATTTTTTTAGCAATAAGAACAAGAGAGGTTATTCTCATTAAAGCAGGTAAAACATTTCAAAGCTTGATTGTCCCAAATAAACATGTCTAGTTTGTTTTTTTTTAACAGAAATAACTAAATGGCAAAAATTATTTGCATTTAATCATTTTACTCTGTGAATATTCTCCAAAATCAGTGACTTTTAAAATGTATTTAACATAAATAAACTCCCATGAAAAAAGAGAATGTTTCACCAAACACTGCAGATATATGTTTGTATCACTTTCCTGGTTTCAGTAGCACAAAATAGAGTTGTTGAAGAGATAGACTGGTAGGTTTTTATCCTAATAATCTTCACTGCCCACGTAAAACAGCACAAGATTCTGTGACCAACTAAGAATAAATCTGATCCTACACCTAATTCCCACTTTCCAAGTTGCAAACAGCAATAACCCTTGAAAGGTTTTAGAAGAGAACATCTTCCCCAAAAAGAGGGAAGATAAACATGCACTTCCCTTCATTTTCCAATAGCAACATTCTAGAATAGGATGTCTTAAAAGTAATTATTTGACCCCAGGATAACCCAACAGCACAGTGAACTGGTGGTCCTCAAGACTCTTGTTTTCATTGTAAATGCAAAGGACAAGTCTCAGACATTTTCCCTGGAAATAATTAACAGCCACTGAATAGAAGAATAGAAGTTGCAGATGCACAGTGCCTGCTCATGTTTTGTGCCTGCTACAGCTACGGAATATAACTGGGAAAAGAGGTCCTAATATCAGATGTATTGCCCCTTATTCACATCCAGATTACCAGAAATTATATGCCAAAATATCACTGCTGATCTGACCCCAAGGCAATTGCCTTCCCATGTGATGCCAGGGCAGTTACTGCAGTCTCCACAATTTTCAGTGGGTGCCACTTTTCAGTAAATCCTTCCATGCTGTGTGATCAACACCAGTACCACAGTGGTGATGGTTACAAATTCAGATTCATCTTGGGTCTGCTGCAATAGACTTATGAGTCAGTGCTCTGAGGGATGGAGGAGAAAAATGATATCTTATCCTTACCAGGACAAAAGCTGGGCTTATCAGGAGCTCTGCAGGAAATCCTGCTCTGTAACCACAGCACAAGGCATTGAAGACAAGAAAGACAGCCAGTATTAGGATGGCAAGTGAGAACCCAGCTTCAGGAATGCTACAGGATATGAGTAGCATTGATATGAGTGCCATGGCCAACCACCAGAGCTTGGCCCACCAGAATCAATAGGAGTTGAGGTGTTGAGGATCTAGTCTGCACTGTACACTTAAAATGAACAGAGAAGGTACACAAGCACTAGTTTAGGACTCAAAAGCAGCCCTGCTACACCAGCATGGGATCTGGGATTACTTTTCCAGCTGTGAATCCCAGCATTTAGTACTAATACAAGTATTCCTGCTGCTCTACACTACAGTCATCTCTAGTTCCTCTTTGCACCATGTCCCATTGGTATAAATGGTGGTAAATGATAATTCCCTGGGGTTTATGATGGTTGTGAGATTGGAAATCATTTTACACAGTGAGGAATACTTGAACACCTATGCTGAGCCAAAAGGCAGGGGAGCAGTGGAGGCAGGACCCCAGACCAGACACCTTCTTTGCACCAGCATTGCATCAGTCTGTTGATGGGTAACCCGTGCACCTCGAGAGCATTTCAGGGAGATCCAGGAGGGACTGTGCCTACTTGCACAGGGAATTCAAACAGCTTATTACCAAGGCCATTTTCTTTTTTTATTATTACTTTCTTCAAACAAAGCTAATAAATCAAATCACCCAAGATGCACATTATGCAAAGCTTAATTAGATTTGGCACACATCTTGCTAGGAGTAGCACCCATCTGACTTCAGATCAGAGAACTCAGGTTTGATGGGTGGAACCAAATCGCCCACTTTGGAGTTGCTAAATCTACTTTTAAATGCAGTGTGTTTGCATTTTTTCACTCTGGGACCTGGAGGAGGTTAGCTTTGTTTGACTTTTGGGCAATGGGAGCAGTAGAAGAGAATTCAGAAATAGAAGGAGACACGTTTATGAAGAACATAAATCTCTTATTCTGCAGGCATGGAAGAAGCACAAAGAGTTGGCAGCAACCATTTCATGGGGCTACACTTCACACAGCTACTGCAACTCATGGAGCTTCCTCCTTCACTACCTACTGTTCTAAGATATTCCGGGGTATTTTTAATAAAGGTATAGAAAACTAATGCAAAAATACTATTTTAACAGAGTATTATTTGGCAGAGGAACCTCCAGTGTTGATCCTTCTCTCTACTTTTATTGCCAAACTTTTGCTTTTCTTAAGCCCACAGGTCCTCTAGAAACAAGATCTGATGAAACATTTCAGCTATATCTTTTTAAATATATTTATGACCTTAATGGAGGGGAAAACAAAACAGAAAAAGTTTTCCTAACTCTAATCAAGAAAAGTGGATAAAAATATTTTTAAAAAGTAAAAATGCTGACCCCACACCTTCATCCCTTTTCTGCCGAGAAGGAACAACAAAGACTGGCAGGGCATAGAAACAGATTGCACAGAAGAGCAACATCTCTGCAGACTCTCCTGAACCCCAAAAGCAACCTCCTGTTCCCTGTTCCCCCTTTCATGGAATGACATGTGAGATGGAGGGAGAGGAAGAGGCTGATCATCCTGGGTGGTTCCAGGCACACACATGTAAGCACAGCGCTCAGAGCTGCACTGGGATTCCTGTGCTCCAGATAACACAACAAACCACAGTCCAGGAAAAAAAAAAAAAAGCAGAGAACATGTTTTCTGGCTTGTGGCCAGGCTGTACCTCAGCTGTCCATGGACTACTTAGAACAGAGAAAACTGGTGTCAGCCCATCACTCTGTGACACACTGGAAAGGGCATCGCTCCCTGTCAAACCGCACAGCTGGTTCCACCAAGTGGGGTTCGGTTCACAGGGAGCCCCATGAGCTGCCTGTGCTGCTTAAATGAGCACAGGCTGAAGCCACAATTCAGACCCTGCCTGCCAGGTGACAGCTCCATTGCCAGACCCTCACCACCACCACCCTGCATTAGAGCTCAGGACAGGAGTGCCAGCACAGGTCAACATCCTCCAAGCTTCACACTCACCCAGACCCAGGCACAGAACGGACCACAAGGCGCTCATGCCCAAAAATCATCAACCAACACACAGCAAATTTTAAATACCAAGTGCCTGCAATGGGCAGCTCACATGTAGTCTTCCAATTACAACTTAATTAAGAAGAAAACTAAGGTATTCAGTAAATTATTTAATGAAACACACATTTAGGATCTGCCTTTAAAAAGCGTGCTGGACTCCACTGCTGAAGCCTCAGATTTGTAGTCTAAACACCTGATATTTTTCTGTCTGCTAGATGGGAGCCTCACATTTGCCTTATTCACAAATACAGAAAAGGGCAGAAATAATTAAATAAAGGGAGCCCAGTTCATGCTCCACTGCACCATGTATGAGAAGCTGCGGCTGACAATGACATTGAAAACCAGTTGTCAGTCTAATGTAATCAGAGAGACAATTGGCTCTGCTGGCAAGAACTGAATTAGTGTTTTCTGTCTGAATCAGTGTCATCTTCTAGGGAGCAGTGAAGCTTATGCAATGATAACAAAACTCCCCAGAAGCTGCATTTGTTACTGAAATATGGTGGTGCTTTGGTGCTGTGTAACCTCATTCTGTAACACAATATACCTCATGGTCATGCTGCTGTTCTCATGTTTCTTGCAATGATACAACTCAATGATCAGATACTAGATCAAACCAGACAACCATAATATTAAAACTTTAAAATCTCTCTTTGAGAGCTAATGCTGTTTATTCTCAGATGCATTCTCTGCTCTCTCGCTCACTGTACACATATGCAGAGCATGAAATCGGGGCAGAGTCCAGGCCTAGATGCAGCTTCAAATCTTTGTGCTTTGGGGGAGAGAGAAGGGTGAATGGTGCTGGGCTTCGTTTTGCTAATGAGGACAGAGGGAAAATTCAAACCAAGGTCAGACATGAATGAATGCCCCTTTACAAGTAGGACCCGTTGCTGATGCAAACTTGTATTTTATAATGAGAAACCAAGAGTCAGACTTAAAACAGACATATGCCTTGTTGGTATTGTGACAGCACCTGGTAGCTTCACCTTTATTTCTGTTTCAGTTCATACCATGAGCTGTTGTTGGAACACGCTGAGTAAAAAAATACTGATATTTTTCCACTTTTACTGTGGTAGAAGCACCCACCATATCTGCTGCCACTTACCTGCAGAACCACACACTGGCCCCTCATAAGTGGTGGGAATAGTTTGCAGGGGACTCCTTTCACATGGTCCAAGAGGGTGGAAGGATGTACAAGTACAGAACAAAAAGACTACCTGAGCAACACTACTTATTTTCAGAGAATCACCACTTCAGCTCAATGAACTTCAAGTATTTTTACATTTGCACATAGTAATATAATCTTAATAATTACGTTACAAACAACAGGCACTAAGAAATTTCTGGTTTATACCCTGTTTAATAACTATCTTTTCTCATTTAGCAATATTGACCAGTAGAAAACTCAAGTATTAACAAAAACAATAAAGGTAGATGGTCCTTAAATATTTCAGTTTTAAAAATATTTCCTCTTTTTCATCTATAGCACTTGTTTTTTTAAAGAGAGATTGCTCTGATGGGAGGATACTCTCACTGGATTGATATACATCTGTAATTAGCAAGCTGATGGTCCTCCTCAGGCCAGGGAGACACTGAATGATCTGACACAAAGGCAGGACATCAAAATATATACCCTCTTTTTTATAATTAACATTCCACATTAAATATTCATTAAGGCTTACATAAATTATTTCCTTGTTCAAGGCTCAACTTCTCTGTCCTTGTTCAGACAAAGCTCTCATTGAATGTGTTTACCCAGCTAAGGCAAGACATGACCACACTCTAAATCTATTGTGCTGCCATTAGTCTTTGTAAGCCTCTGGTCCCTTGTTCTCTCTGAGCAAGATAAATCCCTTCATATGTGATTCCCTCTTCATTTCTACCAAAGCCACCTCAAAAAAAAAAATCTGAAACAACAACAGCAACAAAAACCAACCACACAAAACCCCCAAAAAACATCCCCCAACTCTCATGAAACAAAACCGCTCAGATACAAACAAAAATTGCAAAAACAACTGAAGGGGACTCACGGGAGCAGGAGGAGTTTGCACATCACATCTGTCAGAGCAGGGCTTCAGTGCAGGCCTAGATGGAGCTCCTCTCTGAAAGACAGAGCAAGTGAGATGAAGTGAGGGGAGGATGGTTCATGCCTTACATCTACTGTTTGCCGAGACAAAGCCCCAAACAGGAAACATTTAACTGGAACAGTTTAGTAACAACGTGTGTTTTTCACATGTACAGGGTGAAATTTTTAGGTCACTTTGATAATTATTTTGATTTACTGAAACAAAGAGAAGAAGCAAAAAGGCAAGGCAGAGGAGTACATCCCTTTGGCACACACCTTGGAGTCCAGCTCTGCCCTCTGAAGACATGTACACTCTCCAGTAGTGCTTATTTATATGTCACATTGCAGTGATGAATGTTACTGTTTCTCTCAAAAACATATGCTCAGAAGTTTATTATGGCACTAAATATGGGCTGGGTAAGAATCTGGATTGTTTAAGTGTCAAACAGTGACAACATGTGTACAATACAACACAGACATCAAGAGAGAACCAGCTCAGCTAATATGTGGTATTCATACAAGCTTTTAGGAACAAAGACCACCCATAAAGCAAAACCAAAGCTGCCACAAGAATAGGTGGTACTGCTTCCGTCACTGCATACTGTGTGCCAATTGGCTTCCTAATTAGATTTGCAAGCTAATAAAAGGCATAAAACACAATAAAAGAACAATATGTTACAAGTTTTCTTACGACAAACATTGCTGTAAATTCAGCAGATTTTTGATCATGGTAGGTACCCAGTACATGTTTGTTCTTCTATAGCTGGGTTTGTTTTCTTTCTATTTTGCATGGTTTGTACCTTTTTTTTATTGAGAATTAGTACTTCCTTAACAAGGATAGTCCTGACCATGACTTTTTTCAAGTAGCCACTAAGTAAAAATCAGCATAAATAACTCTCATACTTCTCAGCATCTTCCTTCAAATAATGGTGTTTTGTTCTATTTCATATTGTATTTTATTAAAACACATGGTTAATTGGGTAGTACAAAAGCAAAAAAAAAAAAGAACTGTTAAATAAATTAATTAAGCCTCAAGGAAAAAGTACATCTCCTTAAAAACTTGAGTTGGAAGTCAGGAATCTTGGAGACAGCAGCACCACATGGAAACTGCTGGAGATCTGTTCTCTCTATAGGACCAAAGAGTTCAACCAAAACTGGAGTATTGCTTGACAAGACTTCAAAAGGATTGAACAGAAAAGCGGTAAAAACAAAGAATGACAAAAAACCCACCCTAGGATAGGAGGGAAGAATAGATTGAAGAGCGAAAACAATAAAAAAGAAAAGACTGATGGGAAATTTAGACTGAAATCTAATGCATCTTGATCATGGGCACATATCAGCGAGTGGTAAAAGAATTTCTTCCCTTGATATATCAAACCCTTTATATATGTTTCCTTTCTCAGTGACAGTTACTAAGAGAACGACCACAGGAAAAAATGAGCCTAATAAAACAAAACTGCAGTGCCACACTGACAACTCCTGCTCATGTGAATTAACATTTCAACCTGAAAAAAAGACCACTGTCCAGACTCTGTGGTCTTCAGTGGAAGGGTCTCAGAATATATGAAAAATTCTTCAGAAGTCCTTAGACTCTCAAACTATGTAGTGCAAGACACAAAAAATACCACCACATCTTACTTAGCAATTTGCAGTGTGAACTGAGGAAAGCTCCATTAAAATGTGAGTGGTACCACCTACCCCACAAATCCAACAGCAACAGTCCCAATCCCCGCATTTTTACACCAACTAAAGCTTCACAAGGTAGGACCCTGCTCATAAGCCAACAGCTGTAACCTCTAATTGAATTAGAATTGCAAAGGTACCAATTCATTTTCAGATGGTCCCTTGTCCAACACAGCTCTATTCCTCAGCCTTTTGGAGTGTGGTATAAAGTCTTTTCCCCAGGCTTTCTCAGAGGAGGTGGGTTGAGTGAGGTGTGGGTGCTGGAAAGAGATATATTGGCTCCAAGTTAAATAGCTTTTTGTATGCACGACCTGAGGCATAAACAAGTCAGGATTTGCGCACTGGACCTTTGCATATACAATCTGAGTGCTTCTGTTTCATGGGTGTGAAAACACTGGGTCAGCTTCTTTATATTTTAAACAGCATAGAAATGAGTGTGAAATAAGGAAATCCACAAGCATCTTCCTACAGTCCGTGCACTACCTGAACAAGGCAGTTCTGGCCCTGAGCAAGGAACGGAAAAATGAAAATATATGGCCTGTGCCATGAAGGAAACCAAGCTGGGTGACCAAAAAGCTCCACCCACCCCATGGATGACTGGGGTAGCAGACTTCAGTGACACCAAAGCTACAGCAAAGATTTAGGCAAAGAGCAATAATGGCATAGGGACAACATGTCACATGGGTCTAGATGTGTTGTTCACATTTTTGTTGGGTTTCATTGTTAAGAAAGAGTTCTGCGATGGGAGGACCCCAGCTAGCAAACCTCTTGGAATAAAAGCATTTTCAGAAGTGACTTGAAAGAAAAGAGGGTGGGGGAAATCTGATTTAATAAGTGATACATAGGAGTATAATTATATGGTTTTAAACACAGTTCCAGTTCACTTGTCTCAGCAAGAAACGCTGGTGTGTGAGAGAAATCATTTATATTGCTTACTACGGTTTTTCAATCTTGGCAAGCACTTTTTCCATTCTAAGATGTGGGAACACCCACATCAGTAATTATATACGTTAGCAAAAATATAAGATAACTTGTATTCTGGATAGGGGTGTTTCTCCCATTTCTCAGTGAACTCTTTGGGCAGTAAAAGGGAAGATTTCTATTCTACAAGCTTCATAACTGTAAAAAAATTATTACTGAAAACCAGAGCTTGTCTCTCTGCCTTGAAACACAGATCATTATTCAAAACATTTATCATATATAACACCTCTGTGACAAAAGTAACAATTTTTCAGTTCTGGACACCTTATTCAGCGCAAAAAGGATTAATAATCCCCGTTGTTGGGTGCAAATCAGCAGAGCCAGTGGTTAGATTTTACACGTTTGTGAGCGTGGGTTAGTTGGCAGGGCACATTCATGTATGCATTCCAGCAAAACCCAGGGTTAAAATATGAAAGCTGGTGTTTCTGAGCACGAACCACTTGCTGAGATTTCCATAGGGTGGGAGTTACGGTGAAGAGCTGGAGGGAGATGGAGCTGAGGACTCCCACGGCTCCCGTCGGGGCTGCTCACGTGCCTGAACCACCTGTGAACTACACAAGTCTCCCGAACCACAGCCTGGCTGTCCTCGAAATACAGCACCAAGAAACAAGCTGGAAAGCTCATCCAGTTGGAAACAGGTCGTGTTCACTGAAACTGCTCTGAAAAAATCAGCAGGTTATCCACATAAAACTTGGATGTGTTAATTTTCTCTTCTCATTCTCACAGTGGCTAAAGGAGATCAGGAACATCCAGCCATTAATTTTGCAGGTGTGTATGTCTAAAGTAGATGGCAGAGAAATCTTACTGTCCATAAGGGAACTGTTCACTTTGTTTTCCTATCACATGCAATCCTACTTCATATTTGCAGGTCAGACCTGTGTGGACAGTCAGAATCTCTTACCCGACCCTTATACACAACATTTTCTTTCTATGCACAGATTTTTCCCAATATGTGTCTAGATATAAAGACACAATCACTCCTAGTTTTTTGGTTTGCTTTGTTTTCTTTTGTGGTTGCACAGCTCTCAAATCTCAATAAAGATTTAATTACATAGTGCATTAAAGGAGAATTGGGTTAGCTTTCTTTATGGTTTCTTAAATATTCTTTTTATTAAAGCAGATGAAGATCATCAAGAAGAGCAATGATAAATAATGGTCCACAGGCAAAATTATAATCTGTCCACCTTTTCTATATTTTGGGCTTAAAAAGCCACTAGACCTAGAGACATCACACTAGTTGGGCAATGCAAGAATGGAAAAATCATGTTTTTCTAAACCCTGGATTATCCCCAACTTGCTACTTGCCACTAAGCATCCAAACATAACTTGCATTCTATTTAAAAACTACATATATATATTTATACAGAAATAAATAATCTTCTTATGGTGTTCCTTATATGTCAATGTAATCAGATGTGCTAGGAGCCACATCTTGAAATCTCTGGATCAGCTGTCCAGAGGTCACTTCAAAGCTACAGGAAAGATTCCCACCACCTCCTGGGAGCACTGGGCTGGATTACACCTAAAGACAAAGCTGGCCAGTAAGAGACTCTCCAAACTGAGTGACATGTGAGAAGGATGGAGCTAAATAAAACAATTTTAAAATGCTCATGTCCTCATTCCCAATCCCAGTCACTCATATCTAACATTAGTGTGAGGTGTCTTTGCAAGCTCTAAGTTATCTTCTTTAACCAGAGCTAAATGATTATGTCAGATGATTGAGAGAATCCCATGTTTCACAACAGTTTTGCTTTTTTTTAACCAGTATTGGGCACAACAAGCACAGAAAACGACACCCACAACAGCTTTCTGGTTTGCCTGCCAGCTTCTTTAATATCTAAAATGACATCGCTGGATAGATAATTTAAAACCCCCCAGATCATTATAATGCCATATTCTTAAGTGGCTCTTAAAACAAAACAAAACACACTCTCTCCTTGCTGCCCCCGCCCCGAAAACCCAGATGCACACAGAAAAAGCTGTCAAGCTCAGTCTTGTCCAAAGCAGATCTGCCAATGTTCTGACAATGTTTGCACTTGCTTGTCAAAATGGTCACTTCAACTGAGCATCATTTACACTTTGGCTTACAAATTAGTTATGTAAATTACCTATAAATTTAACATGGAAAAAAAATCCACCTACCTTTTAAATACATAAATGTACACACTTTCTATATATATATATTATAAAATGTGGCATTGTAGGACCAACATTCCCTGGCTGAAGTGAAATGCTGCAGATGGACTATCAGAAGAGACTGGAGGCTGGAGCATATGGCTCCTGGCCTGTGCACCTGGGTTTGCCTCCCTCCTCTGCCACCAGTTCACTGTTGGAGCTTGAAGAAAGTCACCTCTTTTATGCCTCACTTTCCCCATCTGAAAAGTGGACAGGGCTGGCCAAATTTTCATCTAGCAAATGTAGAGATTTTGTTCTCTTTGAAAGCCACTTCACAAACTGTTTAGCAATGATCTACTCTCTGAAATTGCTCAGAAAGCCATTTTCAACAAGAAGCAGAATGTAGGAATGTAGTGGTCTGTTGATCCACGTCACACATTTTTTGCAGCAGTGTTTCTTAGGTAACATGCTGCATGATGCTGCTAGTGCACGGGGCTGGATGAATGCCTTGGCTGTTTATGGGAATGTCTTCAATTGTTCAGCAGATTTTAAAGATAACAAACCATATTGTTATTAAAAAAAAAAAAAGGTGCTGAGAGAGCTTTGTCATGGATTTCTTCGTTTATAGAAAGAGTTCAGTGGAATATTTACACTAAGACAAGTAAGACCAGTTGTAAAAAGAACAGAAAAAAATCTTTGAAGCAGAGAGGATCCTGCACCTGGATCACTCTGAAACTGAGACACTCACCATAATGGTGAGAGCTTGTGCAGGAGGGAATTTTAAAACTTCCTGAACTCTCACACTGTGCATCTGCATATGGAATAAATAAATCTTATTATTAAGGTGCTGCAAGGACAGAGATTACTGGAGACAGGCTCTAATCCTTTGTCTTTCAGAAACCAGGACCAAGGAACATGTCTTAAAATAGGGATTGGTAATGATAATTACACTTAGGATGTGAAAACTGTCTTAGTGGCTTTGTTCTCCTCATCCCTTCCTTTCTTCTCCAACATTTTGAATACCAAGAAAAAAATAGCAATTATTATTCTAACATGTAAAGAAAACCATCATGAACATATATTCTAAATTACTTTAACTTATTCTGTTTATCCTCTGATGATTTTTCTAATCAAAACTTGCTTGGTTTACACTTGTTAATGGAAGAATTTGAATGTGAATGAAAACAGTCAGTGGCTGACCCCTCATGAAGTGCACACACAAAAGCTTTGCTATATTTAGCCATCACTATATCAGGGCACAGAGTTATTACCTGCCTCCCAGGATATGCTGACATTCCACTAATTACTAATGGGGTAGGAGACCCCAGAATTAATGTGAATGGGTAATGCCCAGAGCATTAACATTGTACTTCACAGCATCACTGACTACCACAATCATCTTCAGAGCCTCAACCCGTTCTTCTCAGGTTAAGAGTTTCCTAAAGTATCGTGACCCTGACAGGACAGTGAGACACCAGATGTATGAACTTGCTTCCTCACTCAAATCACCACTGTCACTACTTGGAGTTGGAAATACTCAAAGGAGCTGAGCAGCAACAGCTTTTTTGGCCCATCAGTGAAGGCTTTGTGGAAACCTACCTGCGACAATTAAACATGATGCAAATGGAAAGATACTCTTCCAGCTGCAGACACTGCCGATTTCATGGCTCTGAATATCACAAATCTCAACCCAATTCAACTGCCAATTACACATACATAGCAGGAAAACATTACCAGCTTTTTAATTCTATGAAGGGTTCACTGTGTTTCAATTTCTACACAAAAATCACAAAGCTTTATGCATCCTTCACAAAACACCACTTCCATATTATTCCTGACCAAGAAATGAAGAAATTAAAGACTTCAGGGAATACAGCAATTTACCCAGACGTGTTTCAGATGACAAGGTCTTCCTCTGCAGGCATCAATACATGGACTTAGCAGCTGATCAGCCCATGAAGGACAGGCACAGGAAAGTTAGGACGAGCTTGTGTCTCAGGATATATGCCACAAAGAGCCAAAGAGATCAACCTCCATTTCATTTTTGTAGGATATGTCCTACACCCTTAAAATTCTACCTATTCATAAATCTACAGGGTAAACAGAAGAGAAACCCAAGCTCAAGAATATCCTAGAAACACCCAGCACACTGTCAGCCCACATAACCATCCTGCTCGAGGGGAGGCAGAATTCCAGAGGGTCAAATAACTGCTGCGTGGGTTGCAGGGAGTCTCTTGAGTCACAACTTAATTACGTGATAAGAGATCAGTGCTGTACATGTGCAAGGTGAATTTACCCTGAGAGTGTTCTTCTTTCCAACATGCAGCCTTACAGAGAAAGAAATAAATCCCTGAGGAATTTGCAGGGTGAGACAGCTCAAGTGATCCACACTTACACTTATTATTAGAAGTGAGAGAAAGCTGCAAATAAGTCTGTGAATATTCTGTTTCACTGCATTCAAGTTGCTTTTCAACCTGATTCTTCAACTGAGCTCCTACACATCAATCTCTCTGCAAATACCAGAGCAAAAACCTGTGTGTCACTCAAGACTTTGGTATGTTGCTTGATCAGGACAAGGGAAGGGAACAGGTTTTGAGATTGTTGCACTGAGGCAAGTTATGCCTAGAAATAATGTACTTTAAAAGTGTTTTTAAAAGTGAATTTTAAACTCAAGTACATTTTTAGAATTTGCATCAATCCATTTTTCCAATCAGGAAAAAGGAGGACATCATGTGATGTGGATACCCATTACAAAGAGCTTAAATTTTAAACATTGGAAACCCACAGTGAAGTGCTGGCAACGAATCTACTGACAAAGAATGAGTCAGGAAATCAGTTCAAATAACGAATACATTGAGAACTTCATAATAAAGTCAATTATGATTCATGCACAGAAAACAGACACCATTCATTCACTGTCATCCGGTGAATAAATCACTGAATTCCCCCTTATCTGAATATGTTTCTCTAACAAAGCTGGATCTTATAGCAGCCTTATCTTCCTAATTCAGTGTTTTCTGACAGTAAGGGAGTGGGAGGACCTATGTGGGGCATGCAAAGTGTCAGTCTTTCTAAGGGTCAGATTTAGCAGTGCCTCTTGGCCATCCTACAGATGGAAATCACCCCACAATATAATCTGGGCTATGGACACAACCCACCACACAGCCCAGTCATCTCTGTGGGACACCCCTACAACCAGTCGAGGAGTTGGACCTTTGTCAAATATATATTTTCACCTGAGGTGAAACCCTGGCCACAGAGAGTGAAGTTTTAGGCTTGGCTTCAGCAGACCCAACTTTGTCTTGTTGGCAATCAAGGGACAGGTGGTAAAAGCACGTTTTCCCTGTAGGTGCTCCTTTGTATTCCTCAACTACTTTCATCCACTCCCGTGTGCTCCAAAATCTTCAGCCAGACAGCTAGTTTGCATATGCTTTTGAGATACTAATTAAACACGTACAAACAAAGAAAAACCTTGAAGCAAAAGAGAAAACACAAAGAAATTAAGGAACTTACTTCAGAAGTCTCGGGTAAGCCAGTCAATTGGGTTTTCCCCACAGATTCCCCTACTGCCTTGACTTCCCCAATCCACACACTCCGTTAATTCCAGCAGTGAATCCATATATTCACAATCAAGTGAAAGAACTTATAGACATTAACCACAAAGCTACATGAGCATAACTGCACACAAGCACATGCTTGTTTTAAAGAGGGAATTTGAAACACCTTGGGAAATGTGTCCAACACACTCCATTAATCTTCTGCTTCCCTGAATTATTCTGTCCACAGCAATGCAGTAGCTACAACCCCCCCCCAACCCACCCCAAACCAACAAAACCCCCACACTCAGCATTTAAAGTATTGCACCAGTAAAATAAATCCGGAAATTCCGTATGACTTCTAGCACAGAGGTGACACTTAGGGAAAGGGGATAAGTCTGGAAAAACAAGATGTTTTCCGTCCAAATTTGAAATCACAATGGTGAAACTGGAATCTTAGATGATCAGTTCAGGTGTATTCCTTCTCTAGCTCCACACTTCAGCATGATAAATGCACCAAGCTTCCTCTAATCTCACCTTTTTCCACTGAGGAAGCTGCCCAGACAGAAAAATCTCAAACTGCACCCTCCAAATATTAATACAACTGAGATTTTTTTTCTTTTTTTTAATAGTTGCCATAAAAGTGCAAGGTGTCCTCAGGTCTACCCAGGGACCAGATTATTTGGGGCTCAGAAATACCTGACAGGTAATAATGGCTTATCTCATAAATTTTGCTCTTGGGAAAACAGCAAGAGGTGATCGACTTCTGCTCCCTTTTTGTATGTTTGTTTCCTATCACAGATTTTTTTATTTCACAATGCAATGTAGATAAGAAGTTCACCTCAACAAGATAAAGAGTGAGATGGGTGCAATTAACTCTATGGGGTAATTTGTTTTCTACAAGACCCATGACTTCAATAACATAACATCTAAAATGCTGGAGGTATCAAAAAACTGGAAACAAAACCAATAAGAGCAAGATGAAATGTCAGCAGATGGATTAACATCATCGAGGACGTGCCAGATTCTTAAGGCTATATTAAGCAACTATTTTTTTTCCAAAGCAAATTCTATGATAATTTTAATAACTTTGCTGCGGAACTTGATTTCCTTTTTAACATTAATTTACCATTTTCCTGCTGCTACTCATTACTACTCCTGCAGGCAAGGGGGGCTGCTCCCAAACATCCTTCAGTGTCTCAGCTGAGCAATGGATTCCTCACCTCAAAGCCTTAAGTGCAAAGTTCTCCGTTGTTGTTACAAACACCCATAATGTCACATAACCATAGTTCCAACATGATGTCATCTTGAATTTTTTGTTTAATTTACACAGTTTTCCCCCTCCCCCAACAAAAAGTGTCGTTTCCTTCTAGCTGATTTGCTGTGCTTGTCAGCCATCACCTATGTGCTGGCTGTCCAAGGGTCTGAACAAAACACCCTCAGGGGATGACTATATATAAAATATGTGAGACTCAACAGACAGCTGATTTAATATGACCTTATCAGCTTATGGCACAGTGTCTCCTACCATTTTTCTCTGACAAAATTGAGGTGCTTTTGGCAGAAGGCAATAGATACACACCATATCATATTTAGCTCCATTCCCAGGAATTTAACAAGACTGATGCAGCCTTTCCTATCATTTTCTTCCTTTTAAAATGGGCTTTTCAAGAACATTGAAAAAAGTGGCACATCACTGCCTAAATGTCCAGCTTTGCTGTCAGGGAAACAAAGGCTCTAAGGGGCAGTTTAGCTTTTTATGTAAGAACTCTTATTTATTTGGGGGGGTGTTATTTTCCAGTGACCTTTGATAAGACCAACACAAGCCAATACAGAGCAGACATTCCTACACATGGGAGGACTCAGCCAATTGAACAAGGTGGAGACTGCAGCCATGAGCAGTATAAAGGCATGAGAGAAACAGCCTGCAAAGCTTAGTTTATGGGATATCTGGCCCAGCTGCTGTCACTTTGCAAACACTATTTCTAGACACAGCAGCAGGGTGGATACATAACCTGTTACCTTTCCCATCTCTGCTTTAGCTCTTCCAAGGCAAAAGAAAATCGGAAAACATAATCCTGACACATCTGTGTTTGGTTCTGGCACCAGCCAAACCATCCAGGCCTACAGTCTTCCCTCCCTATGGTTTCCCAGTGTGGACACAGTCACAACAGCTCCACTTGCAACGAGCACAAAACAGGTTGGTAAGTGAATCTAAACATGTGCCATTGCTCCCTGTGGCCTTCTGCACCACTGTGGGATGGATTTTCAATTAATTCCTATTAAAACAATCAGCTCTCTTTAGAAACCGCTTTTGATTCTGTGTTTGTTCTAATTAGCACCAAATAAGGAAAGTATAACAGCAGCACCTATTCTCCCAACATTTTTAACAAGCTGTCAGAGAAGGAACAGTGTGAATAACAGCTGAGTTTAATATGCTACTTTGCCATTTCTCTTCCCCCTGCATTGAGTTGCTTTTAATATTTCTGGGTGACCGAAGCAACCAATTTTGAGGTCAAGTGAACACACACAAATTCTTACAGTTCCTTGACACAAAGAGTAAAATCTCCATAAAAAAAAATAAGCCCATGAAGAAATCTCCTCAAATGACTTCTGGATGTGTCACCTGACACACTTATTGCTCAGGGTTCCTGCCAAAGCCCTTCAATATGTGATTGTCTCAGCTGTGCAACAACCCTTATTTCTATGCATTTAAATTCTTCAGCTTTCTTTTTCTTCACAGGAGAATTTTAATGGTAATCTTTTCCAAGATCAAAATAAAGGTATGCTATTGAATGTCTGAGGTGCTTTTCCTTTATCGGAGATCTGATCTACAGATGATAAAAATGGCAACTTACTCTTAGCACTGATGAAATGTAACCATCTGAGAAGTTCAGGGATGTGTGACCTCATCCTACCGTGTTTCTGCAAGACTTGAAAGCTCCTATAGACTCCAACAGGAGCAGAGGGCACTCCAAGGAGCTAAAGAGGCACTTGTAATCAATCTTTCATGTTATCCATTTAACTAAAGAAGAGATCCAGTAGGAGGTGGGGGGCGAAAATTATCATTCATTCCTTCTTGATAGAAGTAATATTAATCCCAATTCAGGAAGTCCCTGATCCTCAAATCACTGGAGATTGGGGAAGTATCACTAAGTGTTTGCTTCATGTAATCCTTCCTGCACATCTGTCTGCCCACATGGAGTGAGAACAGTGAGTCATTCTTCAGCTCAAAAAGGTTCCTCACCATCTTCCACACAACAGTGCTCTTTTTTTCCATGAAAATCAACCAGAATGTGTCCAACCTTGTTTGAACATCTTCAGATGGCACTGCAGATGTCTCCTCAGATTGAGCCAAATGTTCAGATGTTAAGAACAGGAGTAATTCCCTTGAAGTCATAGGAGTTCTTCCAATTCCTGCCACCTGAGAATGCTGCCTACTGTTCAAACCCAACTCACCATCCCACTGCAAACATTTACATAGAAAACAGGTTTAGGGAAGGAGAGATTGACAACTTCATTCCTGATATTCTAATTGTGGGCTGGACAGCAATTTATCTTGTCTCTGATCAAACCTATCAGCTATGAACAAAGTTTCACAACTGCACGAGGCTTTGTGTTGCAACTTGTAACAAAAAAAATGCGGCATCATATTATGGCTCAAGTGTTCAATGCATAGAGATCTGTTCTCGTAGGGTAACAGCACTTTTATTATAGGATTTTTGTTGTTGTTGAATTGAAGAGATGTAGCTCTAGTCTTTGAAGTTTAAGACTAGTTGTAAATTCCTTGAAGTCAGCCCTATTTCCTTTTATATTAGCATGTTAACAAGCTTTGGAAGACTGACAGACCTTACAGGAAGACACAGCTGGGTGCTCCTCTAGTCTGGGCTTAATGAAAACCAGAACATGGAGGCTGAACTCTGTGGCTTGTCTGCTGTTTACAGACTCGGCAGGAAGAATCCACTGCCCCAGTGATGAAGGCATAATGTCCTCATCAAATACTGATACTTTCTGTACTACCAAGGAGAACAGTTGGGATTAATTAAGAAAGGAAATGCCACCATATTTTAAATTACTTCTGTAGTTCAAACCTTTGTACCAGATGAAGTCCACAAATAAATAAATAAATAAATAAAACCAAACAAAAAAAGGGGGGGGGGAACAACGCACCCTGTGGAATACTGTGAAAGATGGGATTTTGCAAACAAGGACTGATTAAAGGGTGAGGGCCCAACTGTGAATGTGATCCAGATTTGGACTAAGAAGAGACAGATTACCTTCCAACTCCTCCAGTGGGCAGAGCTCCACGTTACTGTGGGCCAAGTGAAGATGTGAAAGATCAGGAAGAATAAAAGATTACACTCCCAAAACTCTAAGTCAGGAATGAAGCATAGAGCAATCCCAAAAATACAGTGGGAATTAAAGTTTACCAGGATGACTGTGATTTCAAAGGATGCTCAAGGGATGTCTATCCCATGGTCAATGTATAATATGAGCCTTCTAGAGGGAGTTTTATGATCACTTTTTGCAGTACTTGGATTGGAAGCATCCTCCCAGGGAGTCCCTTGTGCTGTTCCAACCCTTTCACACTGTGAGAACTGAAAAGTAGGTCCTTCCTCCCATTTCTGCTTGTCCAGGCCCTGACGGTTGAAAAACAAGTTCTAGAGAGCTGAAAGGGAGATCAAGCTGTGATGCTACACTCTAGAGCTCTAATATGCCTGGAAAATATCTAGGAATATTGTCTGTACCCTGAATTTTAAAAGCAGATTTTACTATGGCATCTATTTACATACACTTTTTAGATTTAGTGAAATATATGCTCCAACACACTCATAGTATGTGCAGAAAATATAAATATACTTATAAATCAAACAACTGCAGACACAACTGGCCAATTCTAGTTAATGACACCCAGTTTCTATGACAGCTGCATTTGTCCCACCTACCTATAATGCTTATAAAAGTCTATAGTCAAGTGCTTGGAAAGAAAGAACATTGACAGGTTAAAAAACCCCACTTTTGCATTACTATTTTACATCCTTTTAAACAAAATCCTGATATCAAAGGCCAAGACAAAGCTTCTTTCTTACAGTTTGCAACTCAACCAGACAGACCTCTGCTGTTATTACAGCAACATCCTTAAAAATCTTAAATGTTGACAGCAAAGATAACCTTTAAATACTGTCCAACCTCACCAACCATATGCTGGATTTTCACGCATGCTTAGAGCATTTTGCTGTGTGCCAGATTTCCATGTGCACCTGGTTATGCAACCAAAACATCCAGCCAGAAATGTAAATAGCACAAAGTCTGCAAACTCTTAGGTTGTATCACTGAGAATTAAAAGTAGGGTTGTAGAGGAGTTTGATGGAGTCCAGTCAGATGTAAAATTGTTCCAGGTTATCTCAGAGCTTATTTGGTGGCTGCTTTCCCCCTCCCTTCCCTTTTTGAAAACTGTTTAACTATAATTTTTCTAAAGGTTTCATTGACAGGTTAAAGCCATGCTGAGTAGCTGAGATTTTCGTTTCTCTTCAGCCTTTTTCCAGTGGTTGTAACTGTCTATGCCAGCCTGAGCACACACACTAGTGACAAATAAAACCACAGACAGCAACACCAAAGGCATCCTGCTTGCAAATTTCCTTTCTTTTGCTTTTGAGTCAGATTCTTTGCTCCTGAAATGAAAATAGTACAAACATAGCACTGCTGCTCAGGGAAAGGCAAGCCAGCATGGTGGGTTTTCCTCCCAGGCCCTGGGGGAAAACTGGTGACTGACTGGTAATAGATAACTGGTCTAGATCTGTTGCACACTTAACACCAATGAGTTGCACTCACTAATAGGCAAAACCCCCAAGAAACTCAGTGTGGGACAGAGATGGAAATACACTGTGGATCAAAACCATAAGCACCTGCTTGAACCAGCAAGATCAGAGTCCTTGACCAAGGGCATGGGAAGTGGTGAATCCAGCAGAAGCAACAATGCTTCCACTGCTAAGGGGATTTAAACTGATGATTTCAAAGTGCAAATATAAGACATTCAGAAAATCTGCCTCCTGTTATAGACCATAAAGCCTTTGTGCAGCTGACTTTGCCTCAACTTCACTGGACTAACTCAGTGTGGTTTTGAATAGGCTTTTTATAAGACAGGGCATGCCAGTTAAATAATTTAAAAAAAAAAGAAAACCACAACCCAATAATCAAGGATCACGAGAGAAGCCAAAAAATGTTCAGGTTTATAAATTTAAAAAATGCTTTTTATGTGCCTCACACAGTGTTTATTCTCATGGGTCAGTTGGTGATGATAACAACCACATTAAAGATCTTTCTCTGAACTTTATCATGTACCCTGTGCCCTTCACTCAGCTGGTGTAGCCAGTCTCTGGAAGTTCATACAACGCTTCATTAGTGTTCATTCACTTGCAACAGCAATGTTCTATCTAACCTGAAATATTACTATGGATCTTTATTTCTTCCACAGTCTTACTTCCCAATTACTATTGTTAAGCCATCCTATTAAAAAATTTTGCAATTCCATCAAATAGGCTCAATTAATGGAATCATCTTCCTGCTTTGGTTATTATCCTAACATTTCATCTTAAATCTGTGCTTCTGACTCTGAGAACTCATAAAATAGGAATTGGTCTCTAAATAATATATACAAAGTTTTGACTAATATGGAATGAATGTGCTCCTCTCACAGTCTCCATGTAACCTCCATAATGTCAAGCCCCTGAGTGATCTTTGTTGATTATGTACAGCATTCTGACATGCAAACTCACAATTTAGCCTGAAGACATTTGCAATTAATTAATTAATCCCAACAGAAATTATCAAAACTCATTCACCGGGCACTGCACAGCCAGCAGCAAGCAAGAAGAGACTTTTTAACCATGGAGGAGAAGAACTCTTCAAGCAGAAACAAAGCCTGCTGCAGAAAACAAAAAGAAAAAAACAAAGAAAGCTTCCTGTTAAAGCATGGATGCACAATCAGCCGCCCAGGGGTTGCATGAGGTCCTTCTAGACCCACTTTGATGCCCATCACACTTCCCTTAAGGCTTTGAGAGTTGTATCTGGCCTCTGACATGGATAAACCATAACATCTCAACTTACCACAATAACATTTACTAGAGAAACAAGAAGAGAAGCCTCAAAATCCCGAGGAGGTATCGATGTTTGGTGGGTTTTTTCTCTCAAATGGGCAAAAATTACACGTTCCTTTTGCAGGACAAATGAATAGACACGGCAACATATTTCAAGGGGAGCTTGTTGTAAATCCTTAATTTGAAGGTACTTTTCAAAATTATAGAATCCTTTATTGAATGCACAGAAGGTGACTGCATTACATGCACTTTCCAACCCAGTTATAGTGTAGCTCCAGCCACTTTGATATGAGCTGTGACTGATTACAGGTGATTGCAGAAGTCTGACATTTCTGCTGCACGTTATGTGCTTGAGTAATCCTTTGCTTACAGTGGCTGAGGGACTAATATACCAACTAATGCTCAGCTGGAGGAGGGAAAGGAGGAAATCCCATGGAAAATGCAACTAAATACAGTTGCTTACAGCCAGTGGACAGGATTGGGTGTTAACTTTCAATCCTATGTTACACCAGCTGCAGAAAGTGCAGCTACGATGCACGGCTCTCCTTCAGTGTTAGAGACAGCACCCAGGATCCTTCTCATAAAAAACAGATTAAACTGATCCCTGTTGGGCTTTCAATCCCACTGTGGATGGTTTCAGAAATGCATGGCTGGAAGCTGCTGTGCAAGAGTGAGAAGGACAGAAGACTCTAAACATGTGTAAAGAAAAAAAATGGTATAAATCTGTCTGGAGCAGCTCATTAGAAATACCCATGGATAATAAAATATTGCAGTCTACAAAATCCTGACCTTGGTTTTCAGGTGTCCATCACAAACAGGCATTAATTAGCATTAAAGGGATGCTCACACTGAGCAGATGAGAAAGACACTGCAGTTTTCAGTGCTTATGTGAGGGTGACCTGTACAAGACACCTTCAGTGTCAGAAAGCCTGAGAGGGTTTTACCCTTCCAGTCCAATCCTGAAAAAGGGAAGATTTCCCCTTGTTTTTTCCTCTTTTAAAATAGTAGTAAGATCCACTTTCATCTTCTCCACGTTTGATGGGTACCTTGGAGGTATCAGATGGGTAAAAATTTTTCCAAAACATAAAAGCAGATATCTAGGATTCTATGATTATGAGTATGATTCTATGAGTATCCAGAGCCAAATTATCACACAGGTATCTGTGTCCCGAAATAAAGCAAAAAGGAACAATAACCCTTAAAAACCTGCACATGCACCAAAGAAGCAACAGCAATCCAACGAGTGCACATATTGAAAACTGAGCAACTACCTTTTTTGCACTTAATGGCACAGAGAAGACATTGTTTCTCCTGTAGCCTCAAGAAAGGAAGTACTAAAAGATCATTTTTAAGTATCATAACAATTTTCACACAGCAGCTTCTGTGAAAAAGGGTTCCAGCTATTTAATCCTATGAATGCAAGCAATCCTGCAATGAATCAATTATGTGAGTTCCAAAAATCGAAACAAGAGGCACAATTCAGGACTAAGGAAGACTATAATTTACCTCCCCAATCCAGTAGCTGGAGGCTTCAAAGAGAAAGTACAGCTGAGAAGAAAGAAAAACACAGCGGAACAAATTATCCACCTAAATGATGTAAAGGGTCTGGAATCTGGCCACAACTGCTAGATTTAGATTTCTTATAATATACAGGAAAGTGTAAAATCCAGTATGACATGTTTGCTAAACTAAAGGCACAGGACTCCCTTCCCACCCTCAAAATACAGATATCTTTACAGACATTGTATGAGTCAGAGTGGGCAAAGGAAGAGAGTCAGAGGTCTGCTATTCCAATTCGACATGTCTCTAATTCATTTAAGACCATAACCAATTTAGGAAAGGCACAGATAGTTACACTAGGCCATCAGGCCACCCTTGAATTTTGAGATATTCCCCTTATCTGTTGCAATCTGTTTTAAATCCAATCATCTGTGTTTGAATAAAACACTTCTTTTAGAATGACATCTTGACCAAGATGAGAAACTATTATTTCATTTCATAATTTTTTTCCCCTCAAGGCTTAATGCCCTGTTACTTGATGCTTTCCTCTAAGGTGAACTTCAGCTGCTCCTCTTCCAGTCACTGGTTCTTCCTATGTCTTTCTTCACTAGATTAGAAACATATATTGCATACCTTGCCCTGAAGGCACTTATACATGGTAACCAGGTCACCTCCCTTTTTGAAAAACTTGGACTAAGCCCTTTAGTTCTCACAAATACAATAAACCCTCATCCTTCTTTACTCTCTTCTCTCCATCCTGTGACACAACAAAGATCCCTTCCTTGCAGGCAAAGGAGTTCACACAAAAAGGAGACACAGTTTAACATGAGTTGAAGCTGGTGGGAGGGAATCTTTTCAGCTGATATTTTGCACATCACCAATGTAACCCTCTTCCAGAAATGGTCATGTGGTGCTAATTCCGAATTTTAGAATTTTTAATCCTAGTTTTGTAAAGTGGAGCCAAAATGATGATGAGAGTTGATGGGAGTTGATGAGAATTGCTTAGTGCAGGTCAAAATAGAAAGGATTGTACACTAGGCTTTGTACAAATCCTCTGCAAGGCAGTATTGTCCCACCTTCCTATCAGCTCCCTTCTTATGCAGGTTTCTATATTTCCACTACAAAGTCCTAATTTCTATCTCATGTTTCTCTCCTTTCACCTTTCCCAACAAATCTGTTGCCCTGTCTTGAACTCTATTTGCCTACATGTCAGTCACATCCAGTTCAAAAACTACATTCAAATATGAAGAAAGACAAGTTAATAAATTATGATAATAATTGGGCAAAGAAAGATTCAAAGAATTGTTTGTTTGCCAAATAGCTATTTTCCTAAATTTACAAGGCAGTGGTCAGAGCCAAGGAGAGCTGCTCCTCTTTATGGGACACATGCAAGCACTGAATGGCTCCTTCCTGTGCCTTTATTTTACTAAACTTGTCACACCAGATTTTACACTTCCTCCTAAATTATGAGTAAAAGGAACCCTTTGTTTGTCATTTTTCCGCTTTGATGGATATGGATCGTGATCAAACAGTGCAGCCAAGTTCCCATCCCCTGCTCACAGCAGCCTCAGCTCCTGGAGACGTGGAAATGCCCCTAACAGGCAGCTCAGGGCACCTGGATTTCCCAAGCCTCCTGGGCATCACACCCTGCCTGGCTCCTGCTGCTCATCTGCCATTGCTAAATCATTCACCAGTGCCTGGGGGAAGCTACAGTTTAGTGATAAATGCAGGTCACTCAGATCTCTGTATCTCTGCAAACAAGGCACCTGGCTTAGCTACCATCCCCTCCCTGTGCTGTATTCCAAAGCCAGGGAGCTATGTATGGATAAAGGCTTTTTCTTTTCCACAAACCACCTGTTACCTGTCAGCACTGCCTCTAACATACATAGCCCTTATTTTTATTACTTCACCCCTATGGCATGAGCCTTCCTCTTCACAAGCACTTTATATTGTCACCAGTAACTGCTTGTGATGGCAGCACAAGGAACACTGGTCACCAGCAACACACTCCTTTTCCTACCTCAAGGCATGGGAAGCTGGTGGGTGGTTCAGACAGCCAGAGAAGGAAATAATGCTGTGAGCATTGCTTGGTCTAAGTTCCTGTCCTGAAGGCTTGTTCTATTATTCACAGAGCAGCAGCAAATAAATCAGGAAAATGGAGCAGTAACCTCCCACCTCCACCAGACAAATGGAGAGACTCATTTTTTTCCCTTTTGTATAATTACTGTGGCCAATTTTATGACCGAAGGGGGACAGGTAAGGATTGAATATCCCAAACAGAACTGAAACAAACTCAGCATCATAGTGAATCTGGTGTGATGAGAGAGAAGAACTGCAAGAGCAGGACAGTAACACAGCTTTAAAAGAACTCAAGACCTGCACAAGGCTTTAAGCTATAAAGACACAGAGCTCAGAAGTTATCCATGCTCTGGAGAGTGTGGCTGCCCTGGGAGCTTCTCCCAGGATGGCACTTGCTCATGCAAACAGCCCTCATGTATATGTATGACACACCTGCACACACACCTCACTAGGTGTGGAGTGGCCCAGAGCAGGGGATGACCTGCCTGGGCAAGGCTGTGGCAAAGCAGACCATGGCCGGGCACTCCCAGCTCCTGTGCCAGCTGCTTGTCCCAGCACAACCCTTCCTGTGCCCAGGGAGAGCCCAGACAGGCCCCAGCACACCCTTGGTGCTCTTGCCTAGCTCTGAGTCACCCCCTCACTGCTCCCCACAGCCACTTGTGTCCCCTGGGTCCAGGGCAGATACAGAGCTCCAGGGTCCTGGGCTTTAGAAAGAGTGGCCCTAAACGGAGGGAAAGAGCAAAGGACCTGCACTGCACAGGGGTTTGAGGGACTCTGGCAGTCCTTGTGCCCAGGATGGGACCAGGAACCCCACAAGGAAGGGGGCTGAATGCCTAAAGCAGGGGATTAGGCACGGGGTGGTGCCAGGACCAAGAGGTCTCATTCTGTCTGGCATCACACAGCTGAGGACGGGCACCTTGTGACAGGAATGGTTATAAAACACACAGAGAGGCAGGGACTCTTTGTCCCTCAGTCATGCTGAGGAACAACACCTTTACAAGAAGAGCTTCTCAGTAACACTGGAGAGATCTTGCTGATATCTTGCAGCTCAAATCTCTACGCCCTACAAGTAAAACACTTTGGAAACCACCTTAGATTATGCAGAGCAGAAATCCTTTTCTTTTCCCCTTCTCTCTAAAATCTGCTCTGATGGCTTTCATTTGTTGAAATGTGGTAAAAGTTTTGGTGATCTCTTGGACAGACACACAGGATGCAAGTCCTTTACAAATGCAAAAGTATGAAACCCATATACTGAAAACTACTGCATAATTGCTGAATTGAATATTTAAAGAAATGTGATTTTACTGTGACTTCTCTCTTCAGGAAACTACAGGAAGATTCCTCAAAAAACTGTCATTTGTCATTGAAAATATATTGTTCAAATAATTTTCTGAAGTATTTCTCCTTTTTTCCCGTTTTAGAACAGTGGCAACTTTAACACGCTAATAAATCTTAATGGAAGACTGTTTCAAACATAATTGTACTAGCTGTAGGCTAGATTACAGGTGTCCTTTTAGACACTTTAACTCATTGTATTTACATCTTGCTGCATCAATTGTATGGCTATTGTAAACTTTATATTATGCAAGGTGTGTAATTACACAGTGTTTCCAACTCCCATCACAAGTGCACACCTGGTCTGGTCCTAACAAGCACATTCCTTCTCAAAATGACTACGTAATTAGAAAATTCCACTTCTTGGACACAGCACTGTGCTCAGCAGACGTATATTTTACTGTGAAACGCGTTACCATTTCTCTCACAGGGTCACTAGGCACGCTGTGAGCTGTTCATTGTTTTTAATCCTAACATGACCTTTATACTAAATACAAAAAACAACCTTGGGATTGAAAAGCATGGCATGATGTCATGAGCACAGAGAATGATTTCAATGAACCCAGAGCTGTTTGATCAGGGACCAGTCCTCCCAAGGTGCTGAGTCCTCATTTCCTGCAGGTCCCAAACTGGAGTTTGTGGTGCCTGAAAACTAGCTGTCCCAATTAAAGTGGGAAAATGAGGTGTTTAAAATCCACAGCTGCTTAAAGAACACTCACTTTGAGCCTCCAACTCAAGATGTTTCGCCACACTTGTGAGTCTTTTATAAGAAAAGCTTCAAAACTTTGTTTTCGTGCATTCACATGCACAAAAAACACTGAATGCCAAAACTGTAGAGTAGTAGAAACACAGTAATAATTTTATCACTAGTTTACTCAACTGGAGTTGATTATAGATCTACGTGAACAGGATCTCTGCCCCCTCCCACCTGAGCAAACAGGGGTAAATGATGTAAATATGTTAAGTAACTTTTGCTGCAAACAACGGGGAATACACTCCAGACCCCTTCTTTGCTAAAAGGGAGAGGACTAGGAAACACAGGGAAAATTGCAGGAAAGTTTCAGGACCAGGAATTGTTAGAAGTGGCAGCTCTTCTCACATATATTGTTGAGGTTAGAAGAGAGATAATGGTAAATCATTATGTTGAAAAAAAAAAAGAGAGCACCAGATCCCAAGTCCACAGAAATCCTTTGAAAAAAAATAAAAACAAATGTGTAGATGCTTTCCCACACTTCTTTAATCAGAATTTTAGATTAATCTATGTGATCTGTAAAACAGCAGTTATCAGATTAAACCCCAACTTCTCAGCTAAGAAACGCAGCCCCATGAATTCACATGAATAAAAGGGCCAGGTTAATACGCAGATATTTTAATTCTTAAACAGTTAACATAACAGTCAAAGAGATGCTTGGTTACTTGCACAAAGGGAAGGCTATAATTGTAACATCTTTGCTCTAAGGTGAATAATTAAGTAGATTCCACTGACAAAAGGATGAGAAGACTGTGCCTCAGGACATTTAGTCAGTAGAACTGAGCAACAGGTTACAGGGAAGCAAACAAGGCTATATTTAAACACAGACCTATTGACTCGATTATTTTCAATGCAGAAAAGAAAAATTGATTCCTAAAATGAGTAATCCTTGGGCAGTTTAACAGAATGAAGCAGAATGAACAAATTCAAGGTCACGGATATTATTGTTGCAACATTTTATGTCAGGCTATCCTTTTACTGTTCTATCCTCTTTTGCCCCTTGATTCTCCATTTCTTCACAAAAAAACAAAGTTGGTAATACTAAAAAATTTTTAAAAAAATTTATCCTATTCTTTAGTTAATGAAGTCCTTCAATTAAGCTCAGCCATGTTTATGAACAGGTTTTTCAGATTTTGTCCCTTTTGTTTGAAACTGTAAGAAGCCTGCTATATATTTTTATTCAAAATTATTTGTCTTCACTCTAACGGAGAATTTCAGTATTCAGAAATATAATTGCAAAGTTCTCTTGCAAGAAAAATACAGATCTTCTGTATAGTTACTGTGTGACCGACCCAGAAGCCAGAATTAAAGGAACTGCCTGATCTGTGGCATTCACCTAAGGCTGGAAATCATCTCTCTGTGGGGGCTCTTAGCACATGGTCCCTGCTGTTGGTGCAGACAGACAGGTGAGGAGAGCACAAGGGGCCCTTTCCCTCAATAGCATTCACATATTCTTAGCATTTATCCCCACACTGAGGCTGGAATCAACCCTTCTCCCAAAAGGAAAGGGCGAGATTCCCTTCTGCACATCCTCACTCTGCTACCTGTGGGCTTGGGTGATGGCATCATAGGGAGTCCATTTGAGGCCACAGTGCTGATCAGTAACTAAGCAGTGATACAGCACCATGATGTAAAACTACTACCAAAAAATCAGCCCCAAGTTGTTTGATGTCTTAACAAATCCAGGCAATGGCAAGACGGGTTTCCAGCTGCTGAAGACTATGCAGAGCTGCTGGAAGTGGTGCACACTCTGGAAACTCAGGCATTCTGCACTCAAAAATAATTTTAAGGCAATATGACGTCCTTCTTGTCTTGTCTTTCATCCGGAAGCGGGGTAGGAGGTGGCTTTTTGGATCAGAGTCAGCTAACAGCTCTAATGAGGCCTGGATGGCAGATCGGGTCAGCACACACAACACTCCAGAAAAGGATCAGTAAACACACTCACATCTAGACAGCACAGGATCCTGGGGACATATAAGGCAGTAAGTCAAGAGAAGGACTGGATTGGCTGGCCCAACTAGTTTTCCATCCAGCAGGACTATCATCTTTAAAGAATGGGTTTTAAGCTTTTCTTTTCCGTCTCCTATTAATTTGTTTGACATGACCTTATCAGGACTCTGCTAGTTATGTTCTGCTTTCCTTATGTAGTTGTTTTCAACAAAGTGAAACTGCATATAGTTGTCTCCTTCTGTTATGCCTTCACTTCTGCAGTGCTGAAACATTAAAACAATTTGAAAGATATGACAACGAAGTTCCTCAGTACAGTGAGCATGTGGATTGATATGTTTTGATTTTTTTCTTTAGAGAACAAGACTTGTCAGTGCTCAACTAGAAAAGCTGCCAAATACATCATCATCTCTCATTCACTATGACCCAGGTGCTGTCAGCCCAAACTGACTGTTTTCAGTAAAAAGAAAAAAATCATGTTGGGTGAGTTCAAAACGGATCCCAAGAGGTGCCAATTAGGAAGCATTTAAAGTGCAAATTCCAATGTTAATTTTCTGAGTTCATTTGCTCTGCATGTCCATTACTAAATCTCCAGTTTAAAATGCACTTTATAGCCTAATTTTGTACTCCACAATCTGTTTCTTTCCTGCTCCACATACTCTTGCACTTGCACGTAGGACTAACAAATGCATTTAAATATTTGATTCACTGCCATTAGCAAGAGAGGGAGAAGAAAAACTTAATGATGGATGATATGATACGCTGTGCACAGAATGCCTTCATGCTATTCACAGCACATTATTATCAACATACCTCTTCCCATCATGTGCATTTTTTAGGGAACTAAAGCAAACAATGCCTCTGAACTCAGGGAAGGTTCTCTAGTAAGAGGGATTAAAGTCTATGGATCATATAGATTTGTTGAGTGATCAGTTTTGTTCAAATCTTATCTGTTTATTTTGGTCCTGGTTTTTCTGCAGTAAATATCTTTACATTGAAATGTGGGGCTTTACTACCTTAAAAGGAGCAGTGAAATGTAATAAACATCTAAAACCTGCTTTTATACATGTTTTCATCTCAAAACCTGTCACCTAGATCCCTAATCTAACCATTGCAATCAACAGAGTAGCAACTAATGCACTTAATCCTGGGAGAAATCCAAATGGAAGGGCTGAAAAACACCTTTAAAACCATCTGTATTTTAAAATATTCTGTTGCCAATGCAAGGTAAGGAGTTGTTGAGAGGATGTTGATTTTCTTTTTTTTTTTCTGCTAGAAATAAAAGAAAGTCTTTCCAATTTTGGTGCTTAAGTTTTGTACATTTTGAGTGCTTCTATGCAGCTTCCACTCAGTCGGAGTCAACCAAGCAAGGGGTTGAAAACAGTGCAGATATTAGGAGTAAGCACATACCTTATCAGCAAGAATGTCACTGATCTAAAAGTGCTCCCCCTTTTACATGGCTTTTGAAGTCAGAATTTCAAAAGATTTTAAGTCAGTTCACTTGGACTTCAATACATTTTCTGTTGTATGGCTTATTTTGGCCAAAATAATGTGAGAAAAAGCTAGGTTTTGATACCTGAGTTTTCCCAGTTTCTAATGGATATCTAAATCTAGTCAAGCACTTCCAAAGGAGTTTTATATTTGGTGGCAATGGGATGATTCACATGCTTAAAAGTAAGCACATGCATAAATGACTGAAGCTTTGAAATTTGTTAATACTGAAAGTATTATGTTTGATTACTGGCACAGGGATGCAGAGGGTCCCTGCCCTCTACTCATCAGTAACACAGGAACCAAGGAAAATCTCCCTTAAAAATTAAGCTCAAAACACTTATAATCCAATTAAAGGAACCTCTCCCTCTCCACTGCCATTTTATTGCACAATTATTCACCACATCCATATTTTTTTAAGTTTATCAAACAATTCGTTTAACCTGCTTTGAGAGCCAACACAGGGTTAAAGGACTGGTGTAGACCTTCGTCTTCGACCTGATTTTTTAGATTAAAATCTCTTCCTGATTCTTTAGATTGAAAGATGCCTAACCTGGTGACTGAACTTGCTGAGGGAATGCCATGCTGAGTCCCTGGGAATTGGAGCTGGCAGCGCCCGCTCGCTGCCAGGGTGCAACATCGCCCACGGCAGCTGAGCCAGCCCTGAGCCAGAACAGCCCTGGGAACCAGATGAGCTGTGACCAGGGCTCCAACAGGGGAGGAAACCGGCCAAAAGAATGAGAAATCTCTACAGCAAAATTTAAACTAATGAACTACTCTCATGGTATAGCTCGGACTAAGCTTGAGTTGTGTCTTTGGCTATCTCTGCTTGCCTCTATTGCTCCACATTAGCAGCTAATTATGTTCTAAATGGCAGGTAAATTAATTTGTTTTCCAGCATTTGGTGCAGCCTGCACGAGTGGAATCTCCCAGCCAATGTAAGACCATTTGGTCAAACAACATTTGCAATTGGTTTCTATATTTAGGACACTCGCCTGCAAAAGCCCACATATATTTAACAAGGTCAGTGGACAAATCTGGGCGAGTGGTGTGCAATTGCTGCTACACTGAGGTACAAACATGATGAATGAGAGTTTATTTCTCTTATGTCTTCAAATGTAAAAACACATAATACTGAGAAATACCTTTTGAATCTAATTCCCACTGCAGTGTTTTGTCAGCTGTTTATTAGCAAGCAGTGTTTTTTCCCCACCTTTTGAAAAAGAATATAGAAGGACCAAATTTGGTTGAGATTTTGAATATCTAAAAGCTAAAAAGCCCTAGAAGTTTCTTTAAATAAAAATATGTATTTTTAAATGAAATTTCTTCTTTTTTTTTTAGATAAGCAACATCCCACAAAGAGAATGAAAGATAATCAACAACTAAGACGAAGCAAAGCATTATTTAGATACTTGTTTTGGTCTAAGCCTACACCTAGACTTGATAGAAGACTAAAGTCTCATTGCATGCAAGGGCCTAAGCAGCAGTTCCATTTTAACAGTCTAAACATCCCTAATTTTCACTTTCCTAAAATGAACTATTTATTGGCACACATTGTTCCTGTAGCACTTTGCATAACCATTGCATATTTAGGTATTTCTTTCAGAGCTATAAGCCACTGTACAAAATGCAACACAGGAGAGAATCAAAGATATGGTAGTATCAGGAAACACAATTTTTTTAATCCTTTGAAATTTTTTTCCTTAAAGCACTTTCCCTTTTAAAAGTTAAACCCAAGGTTTAGAGGGGTCAGATCTCTTTCTTTTTTTTAAGGCAGTAACTACTGACAGGAGCTCTGGTATTCAGGAGTCCTTTCAAAGGGTCTCCAGGCGAAGTGCCCGTTCTGCCTTGTCTCTGATGGAGTCTCAGAGATGGCCACAAGATTCCAGAACCAAAATTTCATCGCTGTGGCACAGTTTTCTTCAGTGCTGCTCGGAGAAGTCAGTCTTGGGAAGAAAATGCATGTTGAGAAATTAATTCAGCACAGCCCCCTGCTGAGGGCTGGTACCGCCTTGGTGAGGGGAACGCGTAACGTTCCCAAGCACCCAGCAATGGAAAAGTGTCCTGAATTCCAAGTGCTCTATCTCGGTGCTCTATCTCCACATGAGCTCTAGCCTGCAGAAACAGAATTCACTGTTCCATGGACAAGTTCCAGAAGCTGTTTCCGTATGCAGTGCATGCCAAAACTGGGCCTAGTCGGCTGTTATTAAAATGTTGCTGTCAAGCCATTAAATGCTTGAAAAGCCGAGAATTAAAAGAAGCTTTATGCATGTACTCCCCACGGTGTTTCCAATCATGCCATTGATGTCTGCAGATCCAGTTCCCTTCAAAATTTAGCTACAGTTTGTGTTTATAAATCATTTCTTTTAAAGACTGCCACCAAACAGCCAATCTCGGGCCTCCGTCTAATCTGCAGTTTGAACAGGAATGAGATTGTGCTCACAGATTGCAAAGCATTCTTCAAAGGCACTGCTGAATGCAGGTGCTTTAGGGGACTAGTCCTCCCAGAAACAGGGTGTTTTAAAAGCATCCCTTCCTCCCGTTGGACCAGTTTACAGTGGGAGCCTGCAAGAAACTCCTTCACCTGCATTGCCCCTGTTCTGCATCATTCCCATAAATTCCCAGGATGTGTTTGGCCAGTTTGCCACAATTCAGCTATCCAGAGGTACCTAAGCTACTGAAATGAATGACTAAAAGCAGAGAATTTATTATCTCTAAAAATCTGTCTATAGTCTATCTTTTCATCTAAATGAAAGGATTTTTTACTGCCTTTCCATAGGATATAAGATACTATCTTTTTAAGAGGCTTCTTATTGTCTTTTCATTTACATGTTCAATACCAAACCTTTCAAAGAATAAAAAAAAATGAAGAATAAGATTTATGCCATTATTCTTTTTTTCCTATAGCTTTTATAAATTTAGCTTAGGAAATCACTAAGGAGGCATTAAAGAACTAAAATAACTTTGGTTTAGAGGAATCAACTAATATTCCCCAATCCTATGTAGGACACTCTGTAAAAGACAAAATAGTCTTGATATCTAATTACACATTAACTTTGTGTTGATAAATTTAATGTGTTATGTATGGTGAGGAAACCTTAATTTGTAAATCCAGAAGGAATTTGTTTCTCTATATTATTATTTGTACTTCCTGAGAGCATTTAGGACTACCAGTATATCTACACTTCACTGGATTAGATGATACATAAGGGCCTTAAAGCCCATCTCGTTCCACCCCCCTTCCACCAGCAGGGATACTTTCCAGTATCCCAGGATGCTCCAAGCCCCATCCACCCTGGCCTTGGACACTTCCAGGGATGGGGCAGCCACAGCTTCTCTGGGCAACCTGTGCCAGGGCCTCCCCACCTTCACAAGGAAGAATTTCTTCCTAAAATCTAATCTAACCCTACTCCGGCAGTTTGAAGCCATTCCCTCTTATCCTGTCACTCCACACTCTTCTAAACAGTCTCTCTCCATAAAGGAGAGATTCCCTCAAATCTCTTACCTAAGGGGTTCACAATAAAATGACTTCAGAGCCTGCAAAAGACATACTGAGGTACAAAATATTCTCAGGGAGATCGGCCATGAATTAGACAATTTTGTCACAGTCTGTGATCTAGAGAGATCTGAATAGAGACAAATAAATCCTTTACCACAGAGCAGGTGACTTTAAGAGGTAACTACAGATATATCTACAAGGAAACACATACAGCGTGAGTGATGCAACAGTGGGGAGAGCGAAGCCATGGAAAACAAAAATAAAAATATTCTAAAAAGAAGGAGTTGGTCATTAGTCTCCAGGAAGGGGTGTGAGCAGCAATGGGGTCAGTCCCACATGGGATCAGGGCTGGCTGTATCGCCTGTTCTGCTTCATGGACACAAGGAAAACATCATGGATGCAAAGAGCCAAACAAGGTGGAAGGGAAAAACAATCATCCTGTAATTGACTGCTCACTAATGGAGTCTATTAATTTATGGCAACAGAAGACCAGCTAATTTGTGGTTAGTGGTGTTTGAAAGATAAACAATCTAAACTGAATCAGACATGTAACCTCTCTGCACTGGTGCCATCCTGGGGAGACTTCTGCACTTTCAGGGAAAAGGGAACAATCCCAAGCATCCACTACTTTCAATGACACCGATTAGGTTGAGATCTCTTTTGTCTTAGTTGATCTGGACCAAATGGCATAAAGCATATCAAAATTTGCAGAGTTTGAGAAACAGTGTGACATTCTTAACCACCTGAGTAGTAAAAGGTGGGAAGATTCAGGGAGACTTCAAAATATACAGCAAGAAGCACATTTTCATTCCTGAGTTCTTGGAATATCCCAGATCAAGAGAACCCCATTCAAGCACAGACTCTTGCCGAAGGTGAGTTTTAAGCCTGTCCTTGTCTAATCCTTACATGGGGAAGGATTTATTGGTAGGATGTTAAACACTCTGTTCTTTTGTAGGATCTGTGGGAGCATCCTTGAGAGGAAATCTCACGATGCCAAGGCAGACTGTATTTAATCTCCCAATTCACAATTATTTTGTTCAAGTGTTTGATACAAGATATAAAGGTTTTGATATCTAGAGAACCTTGCATGTAATACCCTCTTGACAGATCATTACAGGAGTCTAATTGAATTTAGATCTTGAGATATGCTGCTCAGAACTTGTTTGCATTTCACTAGAAATGAGATGATCATCAGTTACCTTTACATAGAAACTGTGACGCATATTTTCATGCACATGAAACACAAATACCAAAATATTCAGGTATTTGTGTGCTTTATTTGCATATAGTTGCTACCTCTGTGTAGGAATGAAGCAATTACTGTTACAGGTAATTATGTGCTCACATGTAATTTGCACAAGAGGAGAAAAAAAAAATCCTGCAGTTTACTCATTCTGTAGATATTTGGGACAACAAAGCAAACAAAAAAGAGGTATAACAAATATTAATCCAAGATGTCTTTCTGCCAAACGGACATAAAGAGAAGAAAAAAAACTCTCCATTGCTTGCTCATAATCCATTTCCCCCTTTTCCAGAAAAAAAAAAAAATTATTTGCCTGTTACTAGTTTAGAAACAGCAAGAATAAACATATGTAAATAGATGAAACATTGGTACTTCTCTTTTAAGACCTTCTGTTATATATGAATCACAGCCTCTTGAATAAGTTTCCTAATTATTGCAATTTTTTGCTTAATGAAAGAAAAATTTGTACACACACGTGCCTGTATAATTGATTCAAACAGAAACATTCTTTTTTACTCAAAAGGAAATATCTCTCTGAATTATGGCAATTATTTAACAAAGAAAATTGTCATTCTGAAATGAAACCCAAGAACCCTAATTTAAAAAAGAAAACACTTCAGTATTCACCAACTCCTTCTCTTCTTTTAGAGGATAAATTATCTGCCAAACCTATATTCATGCAAATTTTTAATTTCCTTAAAATTTCAGTATTTAGACACTTTACTGAGGGGAAAAAAAGTCTAGTTATGCATCTAATTCCTTTTCCAAAGCTTCATCTGTGGCTAATAACTCCCCAAACATCTTTCCCCTGTGCTGATCTCTCGTAGGTCACTGCAGGCCACCTTTATTGCAAGAATTTATAATTAATGGGATATCTGAGACTTGGATCCAGTGTGTGGATGTTACAAAATACATCACAAGTCTTAGTTTTCATAAGCTTAATAGAGAGCTGCTTTGCTTGTCCTACAAGTCCTCCTTGAACTCCACCAAAATATAAATTAACTCCCAGGAAGTTAAGACAATTCAGGTTTCTGGTATCTGACCACGGTGTGATTGAAATTGGCTCAACAACAACATGACAAACATAACTCCTGCTACCCTTCCCTTTCCCAGCCTCCCACCTTCCTTGATACCTGAAGTGAATTTGCCTTCCTCAATATATTTTATATTATCTTTATATATTGTAGGGAAATTGTAGCTCTTTTGTAGCTCATTTTCCCACTAAATTCATTCCATTCTGGGAATTCATCTTTTGTACTAAAAAAAGAGTGTGTTTATTTTTCTTCTAATACAGTATAATCCTATCAAATTTACCTTTGTTGGGGAAGCATCCCCTAACACTCCTCAATGAAGGAGAGTGTACAGCAGCATTTAGGGAACAGTGCAGCTTCCTTGGATGACAAACAACTTAAATCAGTTCTCCTCACTGTATAATGACATTGTAAAGATTCCATTCAACACCATCCCAATGGAAAACTGTGCTGAGAACTCAGGTGGACAACCAGCAGATAAATAACTACAGATAAGTCATGTTTGGTGTTTTTATCTCTAGCATTTTAGGCAGTAACTTGGACTTCTTTGAGTGTCCCCTCCATCCCCTGCACCCAAGCTCTGCTCCTACGGTGCTTTCCCAAGAGGACAGGACAGGGATTGCTTATCCCATTCCCTCCTCACAGGTAACAACAAACTGCACACCTACACCAGAGCATGGGAACCAGCCCTTCACTGCTTATGCTAAATCCCAGACATGCTTATTCCCTAATCCCAAGGTTGGATAACAGCAAACAGCTGAGTCTCCATTAGTTGCCTGACAGGATGGGACAACCATCACATGGTGTTTTTCACACCTGCTTCCCTCTCCTTTTATTTTTGGGAGAAATATTATCCAAGCTAAAAGAATAATATGTCCATGCCCTACCATCTTAGCCATTTCCTTACGTCTCAGACCACACTTGACCTTTTTCTCCTCACACATTTGACATTTTTTCTCTGTTCATTTCCATGTTAATCATATGATAAACCCAAAAAGTTTGAACGAAATGCTAAGGCTTCTGAACTGCTCCCTAGAGAAAAATCAGAAACACTAAATCCTTTCTCAGACTGATTTTTTTTTTTTGGTGATACACCTTTGCACAGCACTGTTTATAAAATTTTGGGGCTGTTCCCTCAGTGTTTCTTGTTTGTTTGTAAAGTTCCTCCTCAGTTTAAAGCACCACAGACAACAGTTTGTCACATGAATGTACTGAGAGGCAAAACACCTACATGGGATTCTCAGCACTGCCAGACTTGCTTTGGTACCTTCAGCACATCTTTAGCCAAGCTGTGCCTCATTTTACTGAGCAGAGTGAAAGGTGTAATCACAGAGTCTGCAGTTGCTTCTGGGCTCAGATGAAGAATTTGTCTGTGTTCAGTTTTAAGCTGCTTTCTTTGGCAGAGTTTAAAATACAGAAATGAGAACTTTGTATGTTGACACTATATATATATATTTTACATTTTTTTTAATATACATACACACACACATGTGTCCAGAGCTCCGGGCAGGAGAATTTTAAGTGAATGGAAATAAAGATAAAACAACCACACAGAGCTTTCACAAAGCAAGCCATGAAACTGATATCTAGGTCTTAAAATAACACACTTCATTAAAATTCAAATTTCTCTATTTCCAAATCCCTTTGCAGCCCCCCCTGTTGTATGGGACAGCGCTGCTCCATGGTGGAGCTTCTCAGGCCATGGATGCTTGGACAAGTCACTAGGAATTGCTCTGCTGGAATACCTGGGAGGAAAAAGCCCCAGCGCCTCACGTTGTGGAGACCAGGGAGGGAAACAGCCCCTGGAAGCACAAAGGACAAACCTAGAACTGTGTCCTGCCTGGGTTTGACCCGAACAAACAAATTTAAAAGCCTTTTTCTTTTCTTCCCCTCAGCCTAGTTTGTTGCCACTCATTGCACTGACCTGTAAAGTCAAAGCCTGACCTTTTTTTTTGAGTCCAAGTGAGAAAGCAGATGAGATACTGGGACAGAGGCAGACTTTTAGCCTCAGAGGCTGGCAAGGGTGGCAGAAGTGCTGCGCCTGAAATCTGTGTTGGGCCATGACCAAGACATCACTTATTCCACAGCCATCCACAGACTGTCACTTCATTTCAGTACTAGAAATGAAGGGTGGTCTGACACATAAGTCATTAAAAAAAATTAAATCAATATTCCTAAGCCTCACAAGAAAAGAATGCATTTGAGAGTCAGATTTTTTTCAAGAAGAAAGTCAAGTCCAAACGCTAGTTAGGCCTGTCTGCAGCTGTGAATTGTGCATGTAAAAATATACACTGAGACTTCTTTAAACATGAAGCCAATGTTATAAAGAACTAGATGTAATTTTCCAAACAAAAATGCTATGGTCCCTACCTTAATTTAGTTGACTAGTTTGCATGCTCAGAAGATATTCACACTTAGGGGTAAAAAACCCAATTAATTCTATATATGTAAAATTCTACCATTTCACACTCAGAAAGGGAGGGCTGTAACTTCCAAGGAAGATGGGAGCATGCTGGAAATGATCACTCTGTAATGACAACCAAAGCTTCATATTGGTGTTAATGCTGTCAATTTGCTCTCTTAATTGAAAACTATCAACATCAGAAATTTTAGGGTCTTTTGGAGACCCAACCAGTTTATGGACTATAAGACTTGTGTCTGGTCATGGGAAGAACAGAAGTTATCAATCTCTCAAAGCATTTTCAAACTAATGTGATGTCTTTTCTATCAAAAATGTTTTAATATTTTCTCAGCGTGTAAGGAATTCAAGAGACAGACCCTCCCATAGTCAGTGCTTGTTCTAAATTGCCCCAGTACCTCAGAATTACAGCAGATGAAACACATCAGATTAGTTTTCTTCTATTTGTGTTTTTTCACATGTATGTTTAAAGATGGTGTCTTGTTGGCTCATCTGTGTCTGAATCAATCCAGCAATCCTGAAGTTCCTGTAAGTTTTTCTCACAAAATAAATCTTTCCAGAGAACTGAATATAGGTTCTGGACAGAAAAAAAAATGCTAATCCTTTAGAAATCCTAAATTTTTCTGATGTGATCACCTGTGCTTACACTGAAGCCTTTATACAGAGACAGAAGGAAAGAAATAAAACAACTGCTGGCATCTAAGGCATTTGCTTTTCCCAGGGCTTTGGGTTCCTGTTTTCCTTCCAAAGCACAAAGATGATGCCCCAAAGTCTGCAAAAGGCTAACACAAGGACTATGACTGAACATTAGTGACCTGCACAATGACAAAAATCATTGAACCAGTCAAGGCAATTTATGATGAAAAATTACAGGGCCGGAACAGAAGCGCTCGGGGCGCTGAAGAACCCCAGAGTCATCCTGATCTCCTCAAACCACAACGGGCAAGTCTCTCCCCAACAGCCACATCAAATTCTCTGCAAACTCTGCTGAAGAATGAAATATTTAAGTGCCCTCACAAAACAAACAGATCTGCATTTGAATCACCCTGCTTGGAGGATCGCAGTGTTTGGAGTTCTTAATGAAACCACGTTTGGCAGAGTTACAAAATTACATTTTAAAAATCTACTTATTTTTCCACCGTCAATGCTCCTTTATTTGCACGATGACAAAACTGAATCCAGTTTAAAATGCACCTGTCAGAGCTGTCAGCCATCAGCAGCACTCTTTTGTTGTTTGGTTATGCTGCCAGGCTATTCCAGCATGTTTTCACTAAGAGGAGGAGGTGTCATCTGAATATGGCAAAACAAAACTGTGTGAGTCACTCAGCAAAATCAGACAGACGTTACAGTTTGGAGTAAGACACACAGGCTGTCTGAGACTGCAGACTCCTCGAGACTCTTTTTGCTTGTACAGCACCCAGCTCCCATCACAGAGCTGCTCCCACTGCAGCAAAATAACAAAGGAATGAGAGCAGCCCTCAGAGAGCAGCAGTTCAGGGCCCTGTGAATCAGCACTGGTTCTGTGCATCACTACCACAATTAACACCCAGCTCATACAACAGAGGTGGAAAAACAATATTGGAGTTAATATGGTGTGGCAAATAAAGGAATACATACTTTTTAGAGAGCAAATGAAAGAGTACGTAATTCCTTTAGATGTGTACGGGAAAAATGAAGATTATTTAGGCATTCACTTATTTCATCGTTCACTGATTTTTTTTCTTGCTTATAAATTTTTGCCACCAAATCCAGGCATTTTGTACCCTGTGGCAACTCCTGGAAGTTAACAGTTGAACTAATGAGATCTGTGAAAGCACTCCCTCTTTGAGAGAGGAAATGATTTTTAGTCAAACAGCCGAATGTTTTCCCTACCATCTGCACAATCTTTTCTTAAAACACCTTCTATACCAAGACACCTGATTAAACAGATGGGGGAAGAAAAAAAGCCTTTGTTAAAGTTTTGGCATCCCATTTCTTCAATTAGATTCTTCCAATACGTTTTCAGCAAAAACAAACTTAGTGTTCCACATATTTTTAATAATAAAACTTTTGCCAAGAAGAGGTAAAAGGAAGCAATTCTTGATGCCCTGCGGGATCTTTAAAGGGCTCAAAATAAACTACCAGAAGTCATAGAATGGTTTGGGTTAGAAAGGACATTTGAGCTCATGTCATTCCACCCCCTTTCCATGGGCAGGGACACTTTCCACTATCCCAGGTTGCTCCAAGCACCATCCAACCTGGCCTTGAACAATTCTAGGGATTGGGCAGCCACAGCTTCTCTGGGCAACCTGTGCCAGGGCCTCACCACCCTATTATCGCTTCCTATTATCTAATCTAAACTGCTCTTTTTCAGTTTAGGCCATTCCCCTTTGTCCTGTCACTCCAGGCCCTTGTCCAAAAGGCCCTCCCCACCTCTCTCGTACTTTTAGGTACTAGAAAGTGCTCTAAGCTCTCCCTTGAGTCTTGTCTTCCCCAGGCTGAACAATCCCATCTTTCTCAGCCTGTCTCCATAGGAGAGGTGCTCCAGCCCTTGGAGCATCATCATCATGCCCTCCTCTGGACTTGTACCAAAGTAAGTATGGCAAAGATAGACAGAAGTACAAGGGAAGTGTCAGATAGGTACCACCTATGGACCAGTACTTATCCTTAAAGGCCTCGGTAAACATCTGTTATTTTAACTGTTCAGTGCAGATATCAATCCTAGACAAAGACAACAACCAGTATGCATTAAATGCTCAAAATTCAGGTAATTACTAATTCCTGATATTGCAGAGGAGCATTTGTTCATAACCAAATGCATGTGATTGAGTGCTGGCAATGCTGTAATTGGGATTAGGCTTGTGCAGATTAAGCTCACAGCGAAAAAAAAAAAATAATTCAGCTACACTCTTTCTCTTGCCCTGGAAACGATCAGCACCTCTAGAAAAATACCTAACTGTCAGTCCTTTGCTAAGAAATGGATTGCCAAGTAGATTGGCACAGCTTACAGTTCCTGTACCAGGCTGGGCAGCCGTATCAGTCAGTATTGGCAATAAGGACTGGCTGCCCCAGATGGCTGGCAGCACTTAAACAACCTGGGACCCAGATGTCAGTGAAGCAGTGAGCAAATCAAAATCATATCACTGAAATGCTTAATTTCTCTAAACAAGTATGCTTTTAAAAAATCAAACCAAAAAGGGTGTAAAGCCAGGACCCCCTGAACTCTAGCAGGGTTGGAAAGGAAACCCCATGAGCAGGGGCAGCTTTGGGCACATCCCACAGCCTCCTCCTCCTGGCTTCATGGAGCTCATTCCCCGTGGCCCCTTCCCCTCATCACGCTCTCTTCTCTGGAGTGGCACACGGGGCCATTTATGTGGGAAAAGCCTGGCAGATGCAAGACCCAAGTGCCAAAAGTCTGGACGCTTTTTCTCCTCAGCATTGCCAGCAGTGGCATCTGGTTGCATGGCTGGCTCAGCACCCACGGGGGGAGGTCCTGACTCAGGGCCTGGCCAGCCCTGCTGAGCTGCTGAGGGTCTGGTGGGTCAGCCCATCTCTCTAAACAGCTACCAAAAATCCTTTCTCACTACTAACCCTTTCATTCTCGAGGGGAAATAGGACAAAGATGGGATTTTCTCCAAACATACATCCCATAATGTCTCTGTGCTCTGCCTACACCTCGCACAGCTCGAGCTCCCTCTCAGCATGTGCTGAGGTGGGACAGTTTAGCATAAAGTTTTCCTAATTAAATTCTCTCTGGCTTCAGGTTGGACAGGAATGCAAAGATTGTTGCATGTCAGGATGGAGACACCTTGCCAGCAGCCAGGGCAGAGATAGGCACAGGGCTGTGTCACGTTTACCTCAGCCTACACATCGTACCCAGGCTGGGTCTACAGCTTGGTGTTTGCATGAGTAACTATAAGCCTTCTGTACATTTACACATTCATTTATGCTTCCAGATTTTTGTATATTCACATGGTGCTACATGTTTTCTAAAACCCATAGCTCCTGAGTGTAAGGTATTTGGGGTCTCACTGTGAAATCCAAGGAGACTCATTAACATTTCAGAACAAGACACCTTATTGAAAACAGCACACAATTGGGGAAAAAAAAAATGCTTGAAATCTGCTTTTTTTTCTTCCCTCCACCTCCACCACCATATTTATCATAATATAAAGTCTGAACACTGCTCTTCTTCATGACAGGTTAGTCATTCCAACACACAGACAGCAAAGCTGGCTATTCCCATTGGTTCCTCTAGCTCTGAAATGTGTTTGTGTTATAAATGCAAGTTTTGACTTCTGTTGAAGAAATTTATCCTTAGGAAATAAATTTAGTTCTTAAAATTACATTTATTTCCTATTTCTGCAAATTTTTAGATATTACAGTTTTTTCTGGCTTGATAGCTCAGTAATCTCAGAAGTGTCTCTGCTGGGCATCCCCAAGAGCAAATGTGAGGATAATGCTTCAACTGCAGCAAGCACAGAATGGCTCGTACTGTAGTGCACGTAGATCCATGTGTGGGAATGATTATCCTCAACTTTTCAGCTCTTTGATGCATTGTGTGAAAGATACCCACAAATCTTAACCAAAAGTTTCCTACATTAAAAGCACAGCCAAGCAGAGGAGCCTGGTCTTCTGGCTGTGGAGTTTTGCCTGAATATATCCCCATGTGAATACCCTGCTTTGAATGATGTAACATGAAAGGATTGTCTGCATTGTGCAGAAATTTTCTGTTTCCCATTACTCATACTTGTAAATGTATCTGTTCTACAGCTCCCTAAGAAATGAACAAGCCTTAGCATCAGAAATATTCCTAACACATTTTTAGGCAAAACAAAACCAGTTAGCTGTTCCACGGTATGAAGTAATCCTTTCATGCTTCGCAAAGCCTCACAGCCTTAAGATAACATTTGGATGCATTTATGCAATTTCTGAGATTCCCTACACAGGTACAATTAGGTCTTTTCCCACCCTGACAGGAGCTTTTCCTTGGAAGCCTGATCAACTGCCCTGCTGACAGCTGTGCAGTGGTGGAGAGAGACAGGCAAGCGCCTCAGATGTTGGAACAGGAAAGTATTCCAATATTTTTAGCACCTGGGACTCCTGCTTTGCAAACATCCCCACCCGAGCTGTGGTATGGAAAACCTGAAATATTTGTACATATTTTACAAAATACAAAAGAAGGACAAATTAAAAAAAAAAAATCAAAGCAAGAATAAAAGAATTTTACCAGGGTGTAACTTAATTCTTAGACTCAGGTTTGCTGTCACAGCAGAAGATTTTGATTTGATTGAGAGATAACTGTAGGACCCCTACCCTGATCACAACTCAGGAGCTACTGCTTGGGTTTAGAAATACTATGCATCAGATTTTGCCAAAATCCATTAAAAAACCCACAAAACCCACAGCAGGGTCCTGTGTCCAAGTTCACATCTACAACTGAAGCTTTTGCTACCTGAGACTATCAAACAGAAGGTGGTGATTTGTATATGACATTTTTAGGCTCACCAAAGTACAACATGCAATTTTAGTAGTAAAAAAGCAACAACAGTCACAGAAACTGCCTTTTCTTGGACCTGATCTACTTCAAATACAGCTTTTAAAGATGATTATAAGAAAGGAGTTATAGTGGCAAATCTTCAAATTACTACAGACTAAGCAATTCTTCCTAAATGGCTCCTTTGGGTCTTTCTGCTGAAAGCAACAAAACTTCAGAGAGCCTCAGCTATTCCATGTCCTGCAGACCTCCCACCTCCTTTCTGCCCCTCAAAGCTGGCAGGAACTGGCACAGAGGAAAGATGATGACAAAGATATTCCCCAACAATGAGGTGGGGAATTAGACATTGCAAATGCAATACAGCAATCTGGAAAAATCTAACCACGAGGCAGCAATTTCTACACTTGACAAAAGATTTCAACACAGTTCACGTAAGTAAGGAAATCTTTGACCTCCTCTCCATTGCAATGGATCTGTATTGAAATCTCTAAATGTGATGGCAGATCCTCTTTTATAAAACACAGGATTTCACTTGCACCCTGCAGTACCTCACATGCACAGGGTTGTATTTCTTTTTTATCCATAGCGAAGTGTGATGGTTGAACCCTTATCATCCTGTACACTGTTCATCTCACCAAGACTCATTCCCCTCAGCAACTGGGCAAAAGCTCCCCACTTTCTTCATCAATAAAGCAGTACCTGCTCTTTCCTGCCTGTGAGATATTTATCTCAGTTTTGGAGCAGTTCCTCATTTCTCCTGACTGCAACAACTCATCTTCTTGTCCATTAGTGACTTAAAGCTATTCATAATGAATCCTGGTGAATGGCCCCAGCAGCTTGTGATAACTCAAGACAGAATCACAGTTTCAGGATGACACCCTGTATTCCTGTCCTACTCTATATCTCACATCAATCAAAGGAAAAGTCATCTTCACTCCTGTGCTGTGTGGGATAAGGTGCTTTTTTATATAACACAGTTTCCCAGACTTCATTAACCAAACCAGGAGAGGAAAGGGAGTCCTGAGCAGTGCAAGGCTGCCTCAAGGGGTACCCACCACCAGCAGTTACCCCCTATGCCACCAACATCTTGCTCCTCTCTGCAGACACTTCACAGGGCTGAAGGGGAACAGCGAATACCTGGTGAAATGAGGCAGTGCTGGACTTGCACTCATCCCCACCAGCAGGACAGCCTGGGAGTGGTTCCTAGGGAGTCACGGTGTGATTCCACCTCTCCCGACATGCGTCGCGTGTGCGGATGGATCGTTCATTCTCCTCACATGACTCACTGCAAGGTCTGGGCTGAGCACCCCCAGCTCTGCCGGCAGATTGAGGAAGACAGAGGAAAAGTGTAACCAACCAAGAGACTTTACATGGGAAAAGCTGAACATAGGGACTCTGGTAGTGACCAGGGTGGTCTGCCCTTACTCCAGAAAGGAAAAGCTGCACATCTCACAGCACAATCTCATATTTTATAGTCTACAAAGCTATAGCATATCATGGCAACACAATTAAAATAAGCCTTGGTGACCTCTGATACTCATTGTCACTGTATTTAATATTGGAAGAGTGGAGCATAAAGGAACAAGAGGAAAGGCATCTTGAGAAGCTAAAAACACCCCTCTTCTGACTTTCAAAGATGATATGCAGGTTCCTCTGCTAATGCAGCTGAAAAGAACACACTCTGATAGTTTCTAGACCCAAAGGCAGTCACAGAGCCTTTAATACATTTAGGTCTGCATGGCATCAAAACCAAAGAAAAATACTGGAATAAAACAAAGAGTCATATCATTTCTCCCATGCTGTCCTTGATAATTTGCACACTATCTCCCAGGCCTGTCTGCTGAATTTGATCTTCTGTGTACTTTTCTAAAATTTTTGCTTGTAGCTACTTTTCAGTAGCAGTGATTTACAGTGAAACATTGCTCACAACAGGGGCTGGCAGCTGTTGGGAGCTTGGTTTGCTCTATGTTTTCTGTGGCAGTTGTGTTTTTATTTTAACTGGAAGCAGTAAGATGGTTATAACCGGAACATCCACAGTAAAAGGGGGTCACACTAAACATGCCAGACCTGTCTGGGCAGGTCTAATTTAAACACCAGCCTTTTAAGAACGGGACTGTCTTTGAATGAGATTTCTTTGTACTTCTGAAGACAGCACACACCCTTTTCCTGCTGCTTGATTAAACAGCACTTGCCCAATGAATAGATCTTGATCAGGAATAGAAAATGCATGGAGCTGTCCTGGGGAAAATGTGCTATATCCTTTCCCAGACTCACCTGTGGGAAGACACGTACATATTGAACACACAGGCCTTTCAAATCAGTCCTCTCACATATGGACCTCTGCTCTGTCAAGTGTCTGTGCCTTTAAAGTATTTCCCTTATGCATTTGAACATAATAAAGCATTAATGGTAGTGGAAGTGTCTCACAGGAAAGCTGTACTTTTAGATTTGGCTTTGTCTCTGGCGGGCAAGCACAAATCAAGACATGATTGTAGCCCAAGATCCACCACCACAGTACCAGGAGAAGGCCTGAAGTGCACATATCACTACTCTTGCAGAAGTGGATCCTCCCTTGCTAAAAATAACCCTGTCCTTACTGTGTGAACAGTCATCCCTCGCCTTGTTCCCACTCACCCATAACTGCACACACCAAAGAGAGCAGCCAGGGAAGTGCTAAGGAGGAGCTGGTTTTCATATTCAAGGTGAATATTAAAAATTTACAGTCCTGTGCTTTAAGGTTTTCAGAAGCACCTCAGAAATACTGGCTTCTACAAATGCACTAAATTCATGGGCAGAAAGCATAAAATCAACAGTATAAATATATTCTCATCAGATTTTTAGAATAACAAAGAGTAACAGAAAACTTCACTAAAAGCAAGAAACTTTGCTGTCTACAACACACATCTGAAATTATCTCTGCTCTCTGCTCCAGTTTTCCTGAGTTATCTTGGGCAAATCATCTAACTCCCATGGAAACGAGCACGAGCTGGGATTCTCTCAGGAATCGCAGCTCCCACTAATTTCAAGACTTTGCTGCTTCAAGACACTTCAAAATTTCACACCTCAGGTCCATCACTGTAAAATGGAAGAACATTTCTTTACCTCACATAATAACATGAAAATAAATGTATGAGAGGTTTTAAACCACTTGAGTGTTGCATACTCTACATGGACAACAGCTAGGGCAGGCTGGCCCCCATCTCCAGGCAGTGACTCACTTCTAGGAGAAGGTGCTTGCATTCATTTGGAAGGACAACAAGGCATGACTCAATGGATCAAAGCAATTTATCAGCACTCAAATCAGCACCTAATGTTAAATTCTGAACTCCTTTCTGCCAATTCGCTTACATATTAGAGCTTTACATGGGTAGTATTAGCTGAAAGTAGACCCACTTGACAGGCAGAATGGTTAATTACATGATTATGAAATTTCTGCAGTGGCGCTGGTAAACATTGTACAAAATGGAAATTATGTTTACAACTACCTTTTCTTTGTAGTGTATTTGTTTGGAAGGCCTAAAGAGATAATTTTGTGAGGATGGGATGCACTTTTCCACTATCTTTTCATCCAGACACTCAGCTCTAGTGGGTAGGAGACAAAGCTAGACCATGTTAGGGAAAGGATTTTAACTAGTCCTCAAAAATTTATACCCTGCAATATAAACATCTGCTTGGCTCTTGGATGGCAAATAGCGATCATTCTGCAAAAAGAATTCTTTACAGCACTTCAGCTTAGCCCTTGTCTCCTGGTGCTTAGACAAACAGTTTTCGGTTTATGTAAATAGGTGGTGGATCAAATTTCCATGGCAGCCACACCCAACCAGCCTGAATCACCCAGGGAAACATAAAGAGTCACCTTTTATGCATTGCTTTTTTACCAAAGTACACAAGAGTTGCTACGTTACCCTTTGCCCACCAGCAAACAGATTTTTCACTCAGAAAGAATTTTGCAGTGTATCAACCCTCTGCAGAAGGCTTAGTAAAATTTGATCTGGTTCAGAGGAGGAGTGGTGGGGGTGAAACAATGCAAAATAAATGCTCAAAGTTGGCCTTTACTTGTGGACTTCCATGTTGTTGCTCCTCTAAAAGAGCCAAGCTCCTACCACCTGCTATTCCTGCCGCCACCTTAGTGCAGGACAGGAGGACTAAACCATCTCCCAACGTGGGCAAATACAAAGCTCATTGAGAAAAACCTGTGTGAACCCCAGGAGTCTGTCTACATGCACTTGTTCAGCTGTCTTTAGTTGGGCTTGCTTCTCTGGAAAGATCAGCAAGGCAAGGTCAACTAGACCAACTGTAGTTACACCTCTATAGGGAAAAATTATGGAACAAAAAGCAGGCCTGTGGACCCTCTCTCCCCATGCTGTGCCTGTCCTGCACTGCGAGGCTCCCACCACCAATTATTGGTACAGCACAGCCCAACACATCTCATGTTTGACCACAGCTCAGCATTATCTGCTTCCCTCCCCTCCAGGAGCCAAGAGATCTGTCCTTTTCCCTGTTTTAAGCTGCAGAGAAACTCTCTCCTGGGGTTGATGGCACTGGGGCAGTTCTAGTGGTACAAGGCTTGAGAGGAGATCCAGACCTGCTGACGCTCTCAAAAATTCAGAAATCCTTTCTAAAAGCAAATGCTTGTTTTTAGGCTCAAAGCAGAAACAACAGGCAGAAATTACTTTTAGATATTTCTTTTAGCATCGTGATGTCTTAAAAAGCCTCAATTCCAGTTCAAATAATCACTAATTAGCCTCTGTGCACTCAGACTGTCATCTACTACCTGTAGCTACTAGCAAGCAAACCCAGACTGAGCCTAGTCAGGTGTTCCCTGAGATCACCACTCTCTGGCCAGGTTCATCTGGACCCCTGCCCAGCCATACCCTGAATCCCACCTCCAGCCCAACCTCAGCTTTGCAGCTGCCTCAGGAATTCAAAAGGACTCTGTAAAACAAAGCACCGAGGCCTGAGTTCTCTATGGAAACCTGAATGTAATCCCTGCTACGTCAGCAACTTACCTAAACTTTCCAGCTATCACACACAAAAACACTTGAAAAGCCAAGCCCAGCTACGGGTTTCATTGATGAAAAAGAGGGAAATTGGACTCAGGAGAGTTATGCCTACTTAGCAGCCATTAGAAACATGAAATACTTTGTAAGGGTTTGATTTATTGCAGGAGAACAATTCCATTGTTGAGCCAGCTCACTCCATGGCATAGTGTATAGACTGAAATCTTTTGTTTGTTTAAACACTTTATAGAAATTCTTACATAGTTTTAAATAGTTGTGGTTAAACAGTTGTAAATACATACGCATTTCCAACTATGCCGCTATCATTTCCATTGCTCTTCTAATGCTTTGAGTGACCTTAATGCATGATTCTAGGGTTTTTTATGTGAAATAAAATTACATTGATTTGTCTCAAGACCTCTCTGATTTTTTTGTTTGTTTGTTTAATTTTGTTGTTACAATACTGAGACTGATTCTGACTCTGTCATAGTGCTCATGAGCAATGTGGAGTATAAAGTGTGTTGTGTGGATCATTTCTATGTGATTTCTAGGAGAGATCTTAGCATTGTTATTCTCCCAGCACATTGGGATAAGCAGAGAACAAAGCTTCTAAATCTCAATAAACTAATAAATAAATAAATAAGACATCTCTATGTCGATCTTAACTACAAAGCCATTGATGATCCATGCCTGGATTCACCTGGACTCTGGAGTGTGATTTGCAGCTTTTGGGCTAGCAGAAAACTGACCTTCTCTGAGGATCTTTCCTTGCTGCACGTTGAGAAATCATGAATTAATCAGGGGAAATGTCTAATAAAGAGAAGGCTGCCCTAGGGGAAGAGAAAAGTGCAAAGAGAAGGTGGCATGTGCTGGGCAGGGATCTGGGCAAGCACACATTGCTGCTGGGCAGCTCAGGACAGAGGCTGCTGGTGTGGTGCACACTGTGGGAGTTGGCACAGGCTGTGAATTAACTGATGTGATACATAAATCCCCAGCAAACTGATTGCACACACCCAGCTGAAAAATGTAAGTAAACAATAATTCCTGTCCTTTTTATATCTATTGCTTCAAGCTCAAGCATGCTTTAATCCTTCATTTTAGTTGATATCATTTGGCTTATCCAACATATATGAAAGGATATGTTCTCCTTCTTAGATTGCCTTCAACTTTCTATGAAACCAGCATTAAGGAGTAGGCCAATATTTATATAACAGGTAATACCTAAAAGGGGGCTCTCCCCTGTCTAAATAGGTAGAGAAAATTCCCATTTTAGGGCTTTAGTATAGAAAAAAAACATGGTATGCTTAGAGACTGGCTTCAACCATGTACTTGATATTCCTTGCATGTGTCCCTTGTGTCTGAAAACTAAGGACTCTATGCCAAAAGTCATTCACTTTTCAGATGTGACACGTCTAGAAACGCCCCCATCTTTGAACAGAAACAATCAGGAGTATTTCACTCTTGTAGAGCTTTCAAAGAGTTGTAAGAAATACAGGGTTATAAAGTCCCCTATGTGTCAAACAAGAATAGAGGGACTGACAGGGAACAGAAAGTGGTGGAAAATAGGAAAAGTAGTTAAACAAATGAGCCTGGAGAACTGGGTTCTGTGCCTGACTCCACCTGAGGTGCTTTGTTTGGCCTGTGGCAAGCTACTTATCTTCTCTGTTTCCTTAATGTTTTTATGAAAACTCACAGATAAAAATTATGAGCTTGTAGAAATTAAAAACCAGCACTGAAGATAGGAAAAGCATCTCTGAGTTACAGGTTAGAATAAAAAGAAGTGGAGAAAGGAACGATGGGATTGACATTTAATGAGGAAGTCTCAGCTCTTGCTCCCAGTGTTTGACATTGCTCTTTTATCGCAAAGTCATCGACAGGAACCTGTATTGCTTTGCCTCTAAGGGCCTTATTTTATCTTCTCACCTGCTCTTCTTCCATGACTAGGACTTCTAGTCTCATGAGCTTGCATAATCGTGCATAATCACAACCGAAGTGTGACACACTGCTGAACTGGCACCTTTGCCTCTCTATCCACTTATCACCATGTTATCTCAACATGTCCCTAATTTTCTCCTTTTACTTCCTGCAGGCTGAGTTGGGAGAGTGGACTGCATGTGTTTTAAATTATTATCCCTCTAGTTACTCTCTGAATATTGTTATCCTAGGGAACACCGAGCTGCATTGCAAGGTTGATCTCTGATTGCGATCTTTGTTAGCAATAGTGTTATATATATTCAAATAAAACTTACATGTACAGCTGTAAGAGACACAGCAGCTGTTTTAAGTACTTTAAGACCTCTAATAAATTCATAGTTCATAAATATTTTCATGCCCTAGAATGAATCCATAATATCTGGTTTCTTTCATCACAGCAATGTTATTCAAGTTGCTGAAATAGCCTCGGTCACTGACTTTTTTCTCCCATCTTATAAAACCACAAATACTTGTATACACCCAAAAATCAGTTGCCTGTGGAATAGCAGAAGACTTTAGACTTCAACCAGTCTACTTTTAGATGATGTGAAATCACAATGCAAGTGACATTACAAGGATTTCCATTCTAACAAGAGAAGTTCTCTCTCAACTAGTGTTGCACACTCAGTTGGAAAGCTCTGCTGCCTCCTGAGCAGGTGAACTGCAGAAATAACTTTTAAGGTTAAATACTCCTGCAAAGGATCCACTACTTGGCTTGACTAATTCCAGGAGGTATTACCCCAGATTCTCAGCATCCGTTTGGCCAATACTTGTAATCCTGTGATGAGGCAGAACATCTCATAACTTTGCTGTATTTCTGATGGGAGTATTGAAAAGAGGAATAAAGAAAAAAAAGAGTCCTAACTCATTTTAAAATCACTCTTTCTAGAGAAAACTCACATGGTGCAGAAGTTTCAAAATCAGAGGACTGAACACAATGATCCCTGATGCCCCTCATATCCAATCCACACATCTGACAAAACAGATACTGTCTTGTTCTTAATTGCTTAATCTTTAAACACAGCAAGTCCTGACACCACAGGAAAATACAGATGAGAGTTAAAGAACTGTATTATCAGGCATAAGAAGATGTAGCCAAATTCTCTTTCTTCATCTGAACTAAGCCTCCTACACCAAGCTCTGACTTCCCAGAGATGTCTAACTCCTTGTTCTCCTATTCACACTGAGTGGTGGAACACTGACGGCACCAAGTACCAGACATGACAATAATGAAAAGCAGGAAAGTGCCTTTTAGATGCCTAAAGCTGAAACACTTATCAGCAAAGCCCAGTGTGAGAGGACTCAAACAGGTACCACTATCCTGCATTTCTAGAACTGTATCCAGTGAAAGCAATATACTATTTTTTACAAGTGTTAACAGGGATTTGTAAAACCCTGGTGTGCAGGGAGGCATCACAATCCTTGTTTTATAAGCGAGGCCTTTTTTTTCATGACTGAATTGCTTCAAGGCCCAGACCTGAAGGCCCCAGGTCCCTGTTTGCTCTGAGCATAGTGCAGCTCACCCACCTTTAAGAGCTTTCCCATACAGCTTCCTGCCCTTCCTACAGGTGAGATAAAGGTATTTTCTACACAAATTACTCTAAGTATTATATTGACATGGGTTGAAAAGTCTATTCATTGGGAAGGTCTATGATCCAATGTTTAAATTGGGTAAGTTATGGGCACAGGCACTGGAAGCACCTTGTGTTCAGGGAGGTTCATCTCCTCAGCAGGGAGAGCAAACAATCTGCTATGAGAGCACTTAATGCTGTCTAACAACATTTGTGTATGTCTGCATATATAAAAAACCCCACTTCATACTGCTGCTGAATGACTTCTTTCTCCCTCCCTATTTGGATTTACTCCAAAGCCGGGATTATAACTGCTCTTTGCTAAGCAACAACTATTAACTATTGCTACTTCATCAAAATCCTGCACCAATGCATTTAACCAGCTTATCAGCCAGGAAGATGATATTTTCATATTTGCTAGCCTGGAGCTTCACTAAAATTAAGATCAACTCAGTACAGCTATAACAATTATCAATTTTCATTCTTGAATAACAGCTTGAAATTGCCTTCAGGAAAAAGGAGGGTCCTTTGCTTTGGATTAAAAAAAAAATAAAAATTTAGATATAAAATTAACTACTCTTTCTTCCTCAGGCTAAACATGTGGTTAAGCTTACTAAAATTATTCAACAGCTTTACAGGTTGCATCCCTATTTGCTTTAGCTTTTAGGCTGATAAATGAGTAAGTGGAAAAAGGCTGTCAGTGAGTTACCAGCCTGCATTTTTACCTGTCCTGTACTAAATTACTTCCTGCAGCCAGCTGAAACTGTACCAAGAGGGGGAAATTTGAAGTGCCTCTGAAAAAAATCCTTCAAAACTGCCAAGACCAATGTCACCCACTGGATTTGCATCCAGAGTTCTGTACACTGTTGGTCGCAGTGGAAGATTCTCTGTATCAAAGGGGTTTAATATCAATTGAGGAGACAATAGTTTCACCTAAATAGCATAATAAAGATGTAAATATTATAATATCCATTGCTGAATGCTGACTGAATTGAGAAATTCAAAGGTTTGATCACATGAAATTACTGACAAACTTAGAAGGTGGACAGACTGTCTCCTACAAACTTCTGGGCTCTTTTCTTTCCATGGGCCTGGCACAAATATCAGGGAGATGTGGTGGCTCCATCTCTCAAACTTTTAGCTACACAACTTCCCAATTCCTCAAGCAAACAGACCAGAGCTTTTATGTATTCTCTTTCAAGAGAGCTCCCGAAAGCAAAGAAAAATAGCTATGTAAGCAGTGAAAACAGGGGTTTGCATCGAAATAGAAGAATAAACAAAATAATGGAATTTCCTCCCTCTTCCTTCTACCAATTTTTCTATTGAAAAAGTGCCAGGTGACTTAATTATTTATTTGAATGCAAAACAAGATTTCTTCTGTCACTGGAGAAAACAACAATATTTGTGTTGGGGTTTTTTTAAATATTTTTCCTTTTGAAGATTTTCCACTGAACATACTTTACATTGTTTTAATGGATCCTACCAACCACAGCGAAGCAAATACATGCAACCCAGTACTGAAGTAATGTCATTTCTGGATTGCTTAAAGCTGTACAAAGATTAAAGCAACCCAGCTCTACCTTGCTCAATGTGCAAGATTGCAAACTCCTACTTTAAGGCACGTGTGGTACAGCATTGCATGGGACTGTGTATCCCAGGAAAAGGTCAAAGGGACTGATATCCTGTTGAGCAACATTTTCTATGACTGAGGCAAATGTAGCATCAGATCAAAAAGGAGTAGGTTGAGTAAAGGATCAGCTTGCTATCAATTTGAAGACACAAGAAAGACAAAGCAATTCCATCAAGAAAAATTAACCCACATAGATAAGAGGTAGGTGGAGAAACTGTTTCAAGATATGTTGATAAAACTACTTCATCAAAGCAATAGATTGCCTATAAAATTAAATCTCTTAGTGAATTTGGACAGCTTTTTTTTTTCCCAGTGAGAGCATTTCCACAATAAAAAATGGACCGTTTGTAATTTCCAGACCTAAACCGTATTTTCTTTCTGAAGTTTTTTTCATTTGAGTTTTAAATAGCTGAAATTGAACAAATATCAATTTATTTTAATTATGTCAAAATGACTGCTTTCAGGGATTTTGTTTTTAACTAAGAGCAATTCACATTTTCCACTTTCACTCAGTTGGGGGGGAAAAAAAAAAATTAAAATCCAGAAATATCACCTAATTTAATTGTCCTCCACAGCTTTTCACATTGCAGCAATGCACAGATATAACAAGCAGGCATGAGCTTTGCTGTGCCTCGTGGAAGAGAGCAACATGCATCTGTAAAGAACCTACAGGAAAGCAGAAAGCTTTCCCACAGGTTGGGATGCTGAGACAAACACATTTTGGAGGTGGGAGGCGACTGAAAAGCAAAGATTCCATTTCTTTCTGATACTAAATTCTGGATGCTGACAGCAACCCAAGGAGATGTCTTGTCCTTCCAACCTGTTTGCTTATCTTGGCAGCTACACCCCAGCTAGTGCTGGGTGGCAGAGAGCAGTTTCCCTCCCCACGATATGCCAAATGCACTCCTTGCTGATTGAGCTGCATGGGTGAGACTAATTCCTCTGTATTGGAGTGGAAGAATGAGCAGCACCTCCAGGAAGGTTATTCCTAGGAGGAGGTGTTAAGCTGCAGCCCAGCAGGGCCTTCCCCCCCTACTCCACTTTATCAATGGTCCAGGGCAGCAATTGCAGCCACTGTCAACAGCTGCTCTGGCACCACAGAATCACTGGGATTGCAATTAACACAACACCAACAGCTCTTCCACAGGGAAAGGGTTATTTCCACAGTCACAAGGATAAGTTTCACCAAGTCAAAGCAGTAGTGTACTTGGCAAAGAACTGCTTAGGAATTATGGAGAAAGAAATAACCTTCTCCTTAATGTGTCCCCACTGGTAGTTTGCTAAAGTTTTGTGGTGGTGGCAACATTAAGAAATTATCTAGATAAAGATCTATGTCATTACACCTGTTATGGTGCACCTGACATAAGAACAAGAGGTTCAGATACTAAATAATCCACGATTCCTTGCTTTGCTGGGGTAAAGTTGGCTTATTCTGCCTAGTGAGAGGTAACGTGCACCCACTGATGAATGCCTCCTATCCCCAATTTTAGTAGGAATCAGTCAACTGAACATTTAGCTCCAGCAAATACTTTAACCATGGGAGATCAGGGCATAACAGCTACCACACAGTCTACAAAGCAGAGCCTTTCCATAAGAGTAATTTTCCAGGAACTTTCAAACATTTATCGTGTCCCCAAGCCTTCTGTGTCTGGAAACACAGACACGCACAAGCTTTTGTAGGTTAATGTAAACAGTGTATGAAACCAAGCACAGCATTAGGATTCAGCCCCCTCTAGCCAACCTGCAAATGTAGAGGAAGTTCAGGATTACCAGCCCATAATTGTGGAGTTGGGGGAGCCAACCCAACATCTGACTTTTCCGTCGGTTCGGATTTCCCTGCATATAGAAAGAGTGGGTGGATATGGCAAGACATACAGTACTTATATATCAGCTGATGTCACATCTGAATGCAATTCTACATTTACTATTACAACTCTTCCTTCATCTAGGCAATAACTACCTGCCTGCTAAAAGGCATCAGATTCTTTTATTGTTAAAATGAAACCGGACCTGGTACCCTGGGGCAACTGATTTCAATCTCCAAGTTCATATGGTTTTTCTTGCTGACAAGACTGGTTTGAAGGAGAGCCAAAACGCCAGAGGCACTTGCCCTTGCTAAGAAGAACCTTGAAAGACATTATGAGGATTGTTAATAGAGCACACACACACATGCACACAGTATTTTCTACAATAAACTGTGGATTATAACTAGTTCCCCCAATAGTACACATGGAACTGGCGTGAGGAGGATACAGTTCATGTCCTGTTGTGGAGGAGACAAGAAATTTTGAGTTTTCAGGAAGTCAAAGTGTCTCCAAGGCATCACATTGAGCTGGAAACATCCCTCAAGCATAAGAGGCACTGACTGATCATCTACACACAAAAACACCAGACTTTCATGTGGCAAAAGGGCTCTTGCACAAAAGCTGTAGCAGTTTTGTGTGTTTTGCTGGTGTATGGGCCATTGCCTGACCATTTTTTTGAATATCAGGCTTGATATTTTAGGGACAGAAAGAAAACAGAAGAGTCACCAGTTTTAGAATGAGTGAAAAGCTGGAAACTGTGTTATTCAAGAGCTTTAGGCCATTTCAGAGCATTGTATTGCACTGTTGGTGTTCCTACAGCTGTTGACACACCTGCTCCATTGCCATGTGACACTATAATAACACAAACACCTGAACTCTGCCATGGATTATGCATGATTGTAAATTTTCCAGACACCATAATGATCCTGGAGGAGCATCTCACTTGACTCTGCTTTCCCTGCCTTCAATGGAACTGTGCTCTCTATGAGTCTCCGCAGTTTTCAAACAGAAACTTCATACCATGCTTACCATAAACCAGGCTTTTATTTCTCCACAAGGAGGATTAGAGTAATTAAAAAAAAAATTTTTTTTCCTTACTGCTCAACTGTTGCATTTGCAGCACTTCCTAGGCAGAGGTTTACTGTGGTAGGTTTGTCTGTGCTAAGCAGTTGCTCTGAATAATTGCACCAAACAGTTCCAGTTTTTCTGGACCTGCTGCATTTTTCTACATTTTGCAAACACTTTAGAAAAAAAAAAAAAAAGAAAAGAAAAAGAAAAGCAATGACACTACTGAAATCCTGTGGCTGCTGGGCAGCTCAAGGAGCCAAGGGCCCACAGCATCTGTATTTGTGTGATTGTCTCTGTCCACCCTAAAAGGCTTCACCCAGTGTCCCCTTCTGCTGAGACCAGGAACTCTCAGAGCTATGACTTCCTTGGCCACCCAAAGCAGTTACTATGCTTAGCTGAAAGCAACTTCTGCCACAGAATCTGTGAATATTCTTCCAAGAATATTCCTTGGAAGCTTCCATACACATTTTCAGACCTCAGTTTAAGAGCGTATTTATTATTTTTTTCCTTTAAAATAGACAAACATTTTTAATACTGAAGCTTGGATCTACAAGATCTCATTACTTGAAAAAAAATATTAAATTTGCTATTTAGGAGATATAAAAGAAGTGACCAGAACAAAAGGCAGATCACCCTTACCCCCAGACTTATCATAACTGGAGAAAAATATTGTATGTGGTCATTCCACAGATATGGCTTTTGGTTCTTGGTTTGAATTTGTAACTGAGTATATTGAATTTTCCCAGCATTATTAAACCACTGCAAAATGACTGACTGCTGTTAGCAGTGCACATCACAGACATGGACTGCAGGTCACTTCTGACTTCTATTTTATTCTCTTTTATTCTAACACTTTCTAGTCAGGAAAAAAAAAAAATAGGAGCCTTCTAGAAATTCTCTGAAAAGATGCAGAGCCCAGATATGAGACAACATACCTATGAACAACAGGCAATATCAGAGACAGCCAAGGCTCACAAGCTTGTTCTGCACATTAGGGGTCTGTTTTTGTGTTTCTGGATGATCAGGTTAAATATTTTGGTAGAATGGCAGCCTTAGTTTCTTCAGCAACAGCAAATTACAGCTGTTGTGCCTGATCTTACTAGAATTCATACATATTTGCATTCTATTGCTGCATAAACAAGGCAAAACCCCCCAATTTGTTAGATACAGAGATTCCTCATCAGAGCAAACTCACTGGAAAGTGTCCTCTGATACCTTCAGTTCAAATTTTCATGTTATTTTATAATTCAATATGGTAGTTACAGAACCTTGAAATACAATATTCTAAGTTGGAAGGGACCCACAAGGATCTACAGTCTGTTCAGCCCAGCACATGGTTCTCTCTCTGGTAACCCCATTTTCATAACAAACTTCCTTAGAGCTCCCAATCTCTGGAATATCTGACCACAGGTCAGTGCAAACCAGGGGTTTAGTCTTCCTAACTCACCACAGAGTCTCTTTTTACCTTCCACTATAAGAACCTGAGAGGTGGAAATCGCTGCTAAACCATGTGGGATTCCTAGGAAAAGACAATTCCTGTTACAAGAGCATTTGGGATCTGCATGTATGTAAATAGCCTGTTAATAGATAGCAACAGATGGTTCTTAACTTAGCAACAGAATAAATATAGCATGTTTTATTTGATCTGATCTGAGATGGTTGATGAAGCCATTTGTTTACAAGTGTATTTTTTAAATAAGATCATCTGCAGTGCCCAGAGCATTGTCTGGGTTCTCTTTTATTACAGTTTGTAGAAGTCCAAATAAAAACAGGAGGCAAGCCCATCATTCTTTGGAGCCCTGCCTGTGCAACAGTAGGGTTCTGGGCACATCAGTGAGTATTCAAAATGAAGCAGAAAGAATCAAAATAGCAAGTTTTCACAGCTCTGAATTTGCACTTGTGCTCAGCCTCACACAAAGATGACACAGCTTGCACATGTTTTTACTACTGCTGTTGGCGTAACTGAGGGTAAAGTAACAAGCAGGCAACTGTGAGGATGTACTGGAGACATGCAGTTTGGAGTAGTCTCACACTGTTACACCTTCCTCTTAAGTACATTAAGGTCATATCAAATAAAGTCATCGTTTTATACGTGCTGGCAACTGTAATGGTCTTATTTATTTCTCTCACCAGAACCGGATTGTAAATTTGTAACAGATCGTTTTAAAAGAGGTGGAAGAGCATCAGTGGAAGTCAAAGCTTCTTTTTCACAGCAATACAAAACCACGTGGAATTTCTTTACAGTTCTGACCTGTGAATTCCTCCCTCATTTCTCTGATCACTTGCTCTGTTTGAGAGTCACGCAGAAGCAGAGCCTCCCATGTCATGCTGGCCTCTCATGCACACACACAGTCACTCTTCCCACCAACAGTTGTCACTATCACACACTCAGACACTGCCACAGGGCACTGTATAACTATTTCACTTCTACCAGAGGCAGCCAGGGCAGACACAGAACAACTTGTGTACCCCCCAATACACATATGATAAACACAACACCCACAACAGTGGGTGGAGCAAGAGGATGGAGAACTCGTCTGTACTGCACCAACATTTAGATATTGGTATAACTGCTTCTCAGAAGATTAAAACCAAGATGAAATACAGCCATAGCATAGACAGACTTGCAAAAATAGTCTTCCTTGCCTGCCATGTGCAGCCTTTTAATCAAAGCACTACTGAGAGCACGTACGTGCAGACAGCACAGGCTCACAGACTACAGAGCTGCAGCTGCCCTGTGCAACTCACTTTGGGGACGGGACTTTGCATGCACTGAACACAGTTGTGCAAACAAATGAAGGGATCGACTCACTGCAGCTGGAGGGGACACAGTCACAGCAGCCTCAGACTGAGCAGTTCAGCTCTTTAGGTTTCCTGGCGTCTGGGGCAGGTTTGGCAGCACTGCTCTCCTCCCTCCGCCGGTGGCACCGGGAGTTTCTGAGCAGCCCAACAAAGTCCCACCAAGGCTCTGTGCAGGTGCACTCCAAGCTCAACAAGACCCTTCTTTCTCTTGTCTGTGTGGGTGAGGGCAGGATAGAAGGAGTGCATCAGCCAGTCCACCTCTGACTGGCACATCTGGCTTGCTTTTATTCTAATTTCCCATGGACGCCAGACAGGTAAATATATGGGGTGTTATCTGTGAGCTCCCTTTGCTGCCTCAACATCATCTGAATCTACTGCCCAAGTTAAACTGACTCAGAGAACAAAACCAAAGTGAAATCTCTCTCTTTAAAATGCACCCAAAATCAACAGGGAAGGGGACACCTGATAAATATTCAGCCACAAGAGAGCATCAGCTAGAGCATCACTTTCTCCAGCACCAAAGCTCATCAGCCACAGGACCCCTGTAAGAGCAAAGCTGTAAGCAGTGGCATGGAGATACCTGTTTTTAAAAAAAGAAAATAAAGCTTCTATCTGGCTCCAGGATTGATTTACAGGAAAACACATAAAGCAGGAAAATACTGAGCCTTCATGCCACACCCTCTACAGCTTAAAAAAAAAATCATAAAAATATTTATGCTTTTCTTAAGACTGTGAAAATTAAAATTAAGAAGAGAAATTCATACCCTTTAAGTTAAGCTAGAAGCAGTAGAGAAGAACCCAATCAGCAGCCATGCAACACTAATATGAACTCAAGCCCATTCCAAATGTCCTGACCTTAGTGCTGCAAACTCACTCGTGCCCTTCACTGACTTTAAAGAAAAAGACCAAGCCACAGCTTCAGCCCCTCTCCCACCTACTGCTCCCCTCTTAGTCCAGTTTTGTGAAGTTTGTCCTTCAGAGTAGAGGACACAGATCCATCTGTCGCCCATCTGAGCCTCTCCCTGTCCACGGGCAGCACCCAACCCCGTGTGCAGCACCCCACACTCCGCTCCCCGCTGTCCTTGGCGCAGCGACATTGGCAGCTGCGTTTCAGACGCCGGTGGGGACGGGTGTCCTCTCCCAGCAAGACAAATTGGAAGTGGCATGCGGAGAATGATTGACACCACATGTAAGTTCTTATTCTGTCAAAGCTTTGCAGTGTTGTTAGTTGTCAAACCCAACCACCCTGCCATTGCTTTGCCACAATCCTACATGATGCCCAATGTCTACCAGGCTTTTCATCTGCTCGCGACGCACACAAATGCCTTTCTCAGGGTTGTACATATACCTCCTGCATAGCCTACAGTCATGCAGGCTTATGAAAGTTCATTTGCTTTGAGGAGGATGCTGCAAAAAAATATTTTTGCTTGCTAGACTTATAAGAGAGGAAGCTCTCTTAAATAGAAGGGGTTTTTTAAATAAATAAATAAGAAAAACCTAGGGCAAAATCTGCTCATGCACTACCAAACTCTGCATTTAATGGGCAGGACTGGGGGGTGGAGGGGGAATAAAAAACCCTAAAAACCAGATTTTAAATTCTCACTTCACAGCATTCAGCAAATGCACCTTGAAGTTTGGCCTATACAGGAGCTGCCAGATTAGTTCAGCTGATGATCAGAACAGTCCTGGATCCTACACAACCCAAACCTGGCCACTCACAGAAAGATACCTCCAGTACTGCTCAGTACCCAAATCACTGATGAACTTACTAAATTTTTGTATTCCAGACTGTTGTAAAATGATGCAAACCAAAAACTTGACAAAGAAATGACACACATGTATTGGAATATCTTGTCAATAAGCACTTTGCCACTCATTCATTTCTGTACCACGTTGTCAGGAAACTATTTCAACAGTTTTAAGCCAGGGAGTTTTAAAATATCCAGAGATTTTTCTAACTCAATGAAAATATGGAATGTGGCTCTTATTTCAGATGTGAGAATCTTTTCAGTCATTAAAATGGTGAACAACTAAAAAAAAGACCTCTATCCTTACCAGAAAATGCAATATATCAGCTACAGAAGGAAAAGATGAAATCAAGTTCAGTGCAGATACAGTTCATTCTTTGGTGTATCTGTATGTGTACAGTTCCCATCATGCCTGTTGTGCTGGGATGCACCTCCTTGTCCTCACTGAGGGTTCACTGTCAAGGGTTTGATAAGTATTGAATTTCTAAGCATTTTTACAGCCATCATTTCATACTGCAGAGCAAACCTTTCCCCAGAGAAGCTACCAAAATAAATTAAAAGATAGGTCCTAAATGCTGTCCACTTGAAAGCTCAGTGCCTTTTTTTTTTTTTAATTTCCTGTTTAAAAAANTAGTTGTCAAACCCAACCACCCTGCCATTGCTTTGCCACAATCCTACATGATGCCCAATGTCTACCAGGCTTTTCATCTGCTCGCGACGCACACAAATGCCTTTCTCAGGGTTGTACATATACCTCCTGCATAGCCTACAGTCATGCAGGCTTATGAAAGTTCATTTGCTTTGAGGAGGATGCTGCAAAAAAATATTTTTGCTTGCTAGACTTATAAGAGAGGAAGCTCTCTTAAATAGAAGGGGTTTTTTAAATAAATAAATAAGAAAAACCTAGGGCAAAATCTGCTCATGCACTACCAAACTCTGCATTTAATGGGCAGGACTGGGGGGTGGAGGGGGAATAAAAAACCCTAAAAACCAGATTTTAAATTCTCACTTCACAGCATTCAGCAAATGCACCTTGAAGTTTGGCCTATACAGGAGCTGCCAGATTAGTTCAGCTGATGATCAGAACAGTCCTGGATCCTACACAACCCNTTTTTTTTTTTTTAATTTCCTGTTTAAAAAAGCTGCTCCATGCTTATTTGAGCCCATGGAAACTCAAGAAATTTTGTTGTAACTTCTCATATTTGTTTAGTTATGATTGATTTTATATAAAGGGAGATTGAAAGTAAGAGCTCCAAGAGCTCCAACTCCCCTTCTCTGTTGTGTAGTTTTCTATTAGTTAATAAAAGATCCTGAATATTTCACTTTAACAAAAACCATCACCTTTAGACTTCTGTAACCACCTTATTTACTCCCAGACTTCATAGGAAGCTGCAAATCTTGAGCATGAGAAGGAAAAATAAAAATCAAGGCAACATAAAAACAGTTAGACCTGAAAGGGTCAATGGAAAGATTCTCAGTTAGGAAGAAACAACTGAATCCTCAACGTGTTATCAGGACTGCAAAATTGAAGGAAACAGTTTCATACTCCACATGCCCTTTGCTTGTGTTTTTCCCTATGAAATTTAGTTTAGGTTGGGGTAGAAGATGGAGAACAGGGCTTTGGAAAGGCAACCTACAGAGATTCCTGTGTTAAGCTTTCCCTGCATGTCCAGCAGGCTGCCACCCCAAGGTGACTCCTGTGTGACAGCATGGAGGGAACCAGGCCTGTTCTGTGCCTGCTGCACAGAAAATGTTATGCAAACACCAAGGATGTCTCCATGCAGGGATTAGCAGGAGGATTGCACAAGTTGAAGGTGTTGTGTTGCCTGGTCTGGGAGAACTCATCGAGATGCAGGACAGGCTGTGTGTGGTGCTGCCTTGCCAGTATCTCCAAAGTGTGAGGGATGGAGTGATCCCACGGGGTTGTGGCATCTATCCACACCCCATCACAACTGCACCAGCTGCCTTCTGTGCAGCAAAGGAAAACAAACCAACCTGGGGCACTACATTTTGTGGGCTGGAGGAGTGTGTTTTGACTGATGGAGCAATTCCTGCAGAATCACAGGGCATTTAGCAGATAATAGTTCAAATATATAATCATCTGATATTTCAAACTTGAGTAGCGTTTTCTGCCTTTGAGAAGTCAATCACTTGAGATATCACACTGATCAACCAGCTCAGGGACTACAAAGATTTCAAATACAGTCCATGTTTTTCCTTGCAGAAAGGTTGGACTGCTTCTCTGGGCTCAGTTAAATCAGTTGCATCTCTACCTGATATCACTCACACGGTACAGCCAAAAAAAAGGGGGTTCCTTCCCCCATTTTGGTTGCCACCAAAACCCTCTGTTGCAAAGCTTCACATACTTTTTTTTTTTTTTAATTGTAGTAATTCTATTAAGAGGGATCAGAAAAACAAAAATAACAACTGAATGTGAAAGTCTTATCATTAGCAAAGGATTTAATTAGAAAAACACCTACAAGTCAGGGCAGGAACTGCACCTTGCTTTGTATTTGGAATGCAGCTTGTGCCTCCTCAGTCTTACCACAGTGCAAATATTCAGCTATTTACTGAAAGAGGAAAAAACTATGTTCCCTCGTTGCATAATCAGTACTCCTGAAGCTTGGAGATGCTTGAATTAACACATCCTTGAATTTTAAAAAGCTTGAGTGGAGAAATTCAGCCCACCACCACTTAAGTACTGATATTTAGCCCCCACTGGACCTCCCTGCTCAGAGCAGACAGGAATCCTCTCCATGCCTTGGAAAGTAGCAAATAAAACACTGGCAAAACAGACTTCAACAAATTTATCTTTACTACACCTTGACAAGATGAGCTGCTTTTTTGATCTTTTGGAGTTTGGAGGCTTTTTCCTATTGTTATTCTGGGGTTTTTTTTCCTCTGGGAGGTGGAATACAAAATAAAAAAGACTACAATTTTCAAGGATTAGCTACTTCTAGATGCCCTGCTGGAAACACCCAAACCCTACTTTATTCAAAAGAGCATTTGGTATTTTTATGGCATATAATTAATACCCAGATGTCACTCAGAGCCATGGCTACACAGTAATTCCCAAATGAGAAGCCAAGACCTCAAGCAGGGCAGTCAGAAACACATCTGGGTTAAACAAGAAGGGCAGATACACAGTATGGGAAATTCATCCTAATGGTTCAAACCTGCCAAAATTATGAGCCACAGAATATCTGACCAGAAATTCTTTCCCAGCCTTCACAGTATCATCAAAAACAGCAGATCAACTGGACCAAGAGATGTATGTCTTACAAACTTATCTCCAACAGACAAACCAAGTATCACAAATTTAGCTATTGATAAAAATGGCATTTATCACTTGCATTCATCTGACACCAAAAATTGTGGGGCATTACCAGTAACTTTTTACACTGTGTCCATTGGCAAGTCCTGGTGGGTGATGAGAACTGGTTGAAAATGAAACTTAGAATTCAAAATTTGTCCTAATATTAAATGCTCTAAATTACTTGGTGCCATCATCCCATCTAGAAGGTACAAAGGCATCAACAACTCTTTCATGAGCTTATCCCAGGACCTTTCTGTACTTCAAGAGATGACTGAGTTTACCCATTTCAGGATCAAATTAGGTTGTACAAGTCAATGGCACAAAACTTCGCACCTCTTGCCCCCTCTGAGCACTATCCAGATGGTTTTTATGATGCCCAGGGCCATGCAAAAGGTAGAGCTTCCATGCAGCTGGTTCATCAGCAATGGCAGACATGATACAAATAAAACTTTATTTCCATGACCCAAGGATTTACTATTCCCAACACCTGCTGGTGCAGCCCCAGTCACTAATCCTCTGGGCTAACAGGACCTGCATTGCTAAAGAGGGCAGATTCTCTGAAACAAACCTTCTTCCCACTGGGCACTGCCTGCCACTCCCACACACCCCTGCACGTGGGGCATCTCAGTTTTAATGGAATATATCATCCCTGTTGGTGTTGTACAGGTGATGTATTTAAACACCCCTTAGCACGAGCGAGGCTGAAGAGAAAGGGCAAGGGAAGAGCTATTCCCATCAACAGCTCCAGGCATCAATCTTCAGGGACATCAGAGCAACAGTGGCTCCCCAGAAATGCAATTTTAGCACTTAACCTAGATCCCTAGGGGACAGGACATGAACAACCCCACCTGCAAGCAAAATGCTCCAGGTTACCCAGCTTGGATGAGGCAGGGCAGGAAACCAAATCCCCATTTCCCCATGCTCCCAATTAGCATCTTCCTTGCTGGATGGGCCTTTCCCTTTCCAGGCCATGCAGGCCATGTTTGCTGAGCAGGGATAGCTTTCAAAAATTACAGCTGGCTGTACAGTTTTAGTCCCTCCACCCCCACCCAGTGTCCTGAAGTAAAGCAAAAACTTGCAGCAGGATTTGTTTGAGAAAAAAAATAATTCTCTCCTTCAACAAGGGTCAGGAGAGACATTAAGAGTTCTCTTTTTGCTTTCCACTGAAAGGATGTTTCTGCGACCAAAAAAAAAAAAAGCAATATTTTTTTTCTGCTGTAATTCTAAGTATCCTTCCTTCACTTGGGAGAAAATGGTGATGTTTCATAATTCTAAAACCAAAGCAAGCCCAAGGAGAAGGACAGAAGTTGCAGTTGTACTGTGATACATGGCATCAGTCAGAAACACAGAATATACTGAGATCCTTTTTATTAGTATTTTCAGAAAACTAAATCCTCTGCAGTGCCTGCAGAGATTGCCATCAGTGTTCAATCCCTTCCTTGCCTCTCCTGACAGCCAAAACCACAACATGCTGCACTACAACACTTAGAGTGTCCATCACTGCAGTGCAGGTGGGATCAGACTCCCCCTTCCCAAGAACTTAGCAATTATCTTTGCTCTCACCAGGAAGCACCATTGGACATCTTTTCCTGCTATCTGTGCTTTTCCCCCAGATCCTGACAGGTGAACAACAGGAAGTAGCACCTGCAAGGAAGGAAAATCCTAAATAGCTCATTCTCATGTGCCAGGTCAGGATCTCTCTTCTCTTGGCCTGTTGAATAGCTTCAGGTTAAATTTCTAGCCAAACACAACAAAATAAACCTCAATTTTTTCACCATGCTGCCCTTCATTTGGGGGAATTTTAACAATTTGCTGGTAAATCCAACTCTTAGAGTTGTAGTGGTGACTAATCACCAACAGACATGTAGTCACAGCTGCTCAGATATTTATTTCTTGTCTAAACCCAACTGAATACTTAAGCACCTTAATAGAAGTAGAATAATAAATACAGTCCAAATATAGGCAGCAATCCAACAGAGCCATCACAGCTCTCTTAAATCCCCCATCTTTCAACAGTGCTCACTGCAATAGCTCTCACTATTGTATAACAGGAATGTAACAGAAAAGCAGAGTAGGAAGGACTGGCATATTTGCCATATTTACTGCTTTCACCTAGTTTTTTTTTTTTTTAACTCAGCACATTCAGGTTTGTCACAGATTCTTTCCCCATGCACAGCAATAACCTCCCTCTGCTCCAACAGACTGGGGCAGAGATAAATCAAACCTGTCCGAGGTTGCTGGACAGGATGGGGGAAGGAAAACTTTACTGATGATTGAGCTTCAGTTTTCATCTCACCTCGAAGAGGAGGAGGATCCCATGGTTTGCATTACTTTGGTTAGGACAGACATTTCCCAGGTAAGACAAAGCTTAGCCAACATGTTCCCTGTAAGCAAAAAGTCTTGGAGCCAAATACTCACCCAGGGAACAGCCAGTAAGGGCACCTGGGCTTCCTATTCCCAAGGGAATTGTAGCAGAGTAAGAAAAAAAAAAAAAATATATATATATCTGCTGCTAAACAGCTTTGGTTTAACTGGCAGCCTGACTCCTTTGTTAATGACCACCACAAGCATCAAAACTAAATCTTGGTTGTACAGTCTGAGATCCCATTAATTACCCCTAGGGAAATGAAAACAAAGATCTATTTTTAAGCTACATTTTAAGGTTTCTTATAATTTTTTTCCATACATTCAATTTGATATTTTTCCCCTGCAACTACAACATTTATAAACTTTTACTTTTTTTAAAAAAAAGATCATGTGATTACAGCTTTACAAAGATTAAAATCTCCTAAATATTTGTCTCCCAGTAAAAAAAAAAAAAAATTCACACTACTTGATGGACTATTGATTTTATCTTGTATGGCATCATGGTTTTTCCTTAGGTCAAGCTCAACAGAAATTAAATTATAGTTTTTCCTCAATAACAACACATGTAGTAATTCAAGTAGCTATTGCTGCTTTGAGTTTTTCTTCACAAGGATAAAATTCTTAAAACACAGAGCAGCACTCCAGGAACATTTGTAAACTTTAGGGGACAAAAAGGCTTGTACCTGCCACTATACACACAGAGATATTTAGTTTTATCTATCAGTTCTGATTTCATTTAGAAGTCAGGTATGAACTAAAAATCTGTCCTTTATGGGTTTTCCCCTTTTCAGTTTCCTTTAATAGACAAAACTCTTCATTCTTGACCTGGCCTCTGTCATAAAGGTTGCTCTTTTCACTCAGACATACAGCAAAGGTAAATCCTGCTCTTGCAGTCCATCAAATAAGTTTCTGTCTCCTCTAACCTGTAATTGAGGTTGTAACAGATGGCTTTGCATTTTGCAAGACCAAAGGTTGTGCAACTGCAGCAGCTTTGTTTAAAGGGAAAGATTTGTCACAGCACAGAGTAAGGTAAGAGTTAAGTGGAAGCTAAAAAGAAATTTTCACTTTGAAGGAAGACTCAAGGAACAGCATTTAAAAGTTCATCTGCCTGTGTCTTCTTCATTCTTATTGGTGCTTTTAGTGGAAATAACAAAACATCCATGGATCCCTGTGTGATTAAGGACTTCCACCTTCTACTGTAATATTATCAACATCTCTGTTGCCAATGCCACAGGCTTTATTGCACTGAGGTCAGGCAGAAAGGCTGCACAACCACTCGAGGCTGGCTCTGAGAGTCTCAGCACTTAGCCAGGAGAAGCAACATTTCATGGGTGATGCTCCTGGCTCATGATGCACATTCTTTGTGCAGCACCACAGGAGCAGAATACTTGGAGCAAAGCAACAGAAGGGCTCAAGGAAACACCCCTAGTCTGGTACAAAACACAGTCTTTGGGTCACAGAGCTCCCTCAAATCCATGACAACCCTGGTACTTTCCAGAGGGATCTCAGCTGTCAGCAGGCTCGAGCCCAGCTTTATTGGGATCACACCCAACAATTTGTCTGGGGACAGCTTCCTAAACCAGTTACTTGCCAAGGTTTTGTTTGTTTGGTAACATGGATGGGGGAAGAGTCCCTGATGGCCCTGAGAAAGGTTATTTCAGTGCTGCACCTGGGCACGTCTCAGAGCAGCACCTCCATCGCTCACCCAGAGCGATTCTCCCTGGTTTACATAGTTCCCTCCCTCCTTTTAAGCCTGTTAAGTGAGTCCAGCCCCCCAGGCAGAAGGGTGGTACTTTCCAACTTTCTGCCTTGCCATGGTCTGTTTATCAGATCTAATGAAGACATTTATGGGTTGATGGTCTGACAGATGCTCAATTTTCTGACTGGATGAGGAAGTCAAATTGTTATATAAGAAGCCAATAAGTACCATTCATTCCTAAAGCAATAAAACACTGCTGCATTTCCAAGTTAATTGGCACAACATAGCCAGTTTGCTGCAAGTGTGTTTAATCACATTTAATCTTTAGTTAGGGGCTTCTGTAGCACCCTGCTCTACATTATCTGAGGATCTAGAACAGTAATGACTGCCATTACAATGCACTGTTTTCTGTAGCTCTATCCAGGATCAAAACATATTGCTAACACAGCAAAACACTCTTGGAGACATTTACTCCTTTCACTATTTGCATATGTGGTGGGGGTTAACACAGAGTTTTGCTGACAAATTAAAATTCTGAAGGTTGTTGTCTCCTTTATCCAGAACACTTGGGTATTCTTAAAAATTCTGAAAGTAGTTGAAGATTTCCTCTTAAAAGAATCTGTCTTCTAATAAGGTTTTCTCAGCATTAGTTGCCCTAGATGTTTACTAGAGGCACCACTTCACCCTCCACCATACATTAAATTCAGGAGTGTTTTGTGCTAAAGCACTAAGGCTTGATGGGGCACGTTTTATGTGTTCATTGCAGTGCCTCTGGAGCATTGCAAGGCATGAGACCAAAGGCTATGTCCCACTGGCTGCCTGAGTCATTTATTAATGGCCCCATTAAACACTCCCTCAAGCTTTTGATTGCAGTTATCCAGTTTACTTTCAAAATATTTTCCTTTTGACTTATGATTCCACAGCTGAAGACTTTCCTTAGGGAGTCACACCAAGGCACCCAGGTCTGGCACCTGAAAAGCCATAAGACCTTGGTGTGGAGGTGCCACAACTGCAGTTTGGGACTGGACCTCCTGCCTTCCATCCCCATGGGCACCAGGCACAAGAGAGGGACAGAAGCTCATCTTGCCTTATGCAATCACAGGATGTGGGTAAGGAAGGGGATAGCTAGGCCACCTTCCTCCTTCCAGAGCTCCAAAATCCCTCCCTTCAAAGACCAAAGAATCTCCTTTTCTCATGCCTAGCATCAGCATTCACACACAGTTGAAGTAAAGCATCATCATTATTATTATTTGCTTTAAGTGAGTGTGTAGGAAATGCAGTTCAGAAGTATTTCACCTTTCTTGCTGCCATGAACCAGTGATGCTGGGAGATGTAGAGAAACAAGCTCCATGTTGACCTTCAAGTGCCACTTTCTCCTCCAGAGGAAGATTTCCATCCTCTCTGCCAATGGATTAATTGCATTCAGCAGACAAGAATTAATAGCAGTACTGAGCTCTGTGCTACCTCAGGAGATAAACACAACTACTGGGAAGTGACAGAATAAAGGCAAAACTCATAGACCCCTAAATCACTCCCCCATCATTTACCCTGTTGCTGCTGCATTAGGAAATGTCAAGCTGCATCTTTAAGAGTAGACCTGTCTCTGCAGCAAGAGCACAGAAAGCTGGCAGTTGAGAAAGCAGAACGGATGACAGTTTTTGGCAGCAGTTTCAGCTGTCTTGTTGGGTTTTTCAGATTAATCAGCCCCTTTGGAACACTGAACAGATCATCAGGACAATCTCTCGATCCAAGATCTTTTGCAGTGGGGAGGAAAAAAAAAAGAAAGGAAAGTCATAAACTGAGACAGCAGCACCACAGAGGCAGCTTTCTGAAAGGGGCTCAGTCTTGGCTCTGAGAAAGGTCCTTATCAAGACTGTCTAAAGCCAATGGCATCTCGGCAGTGTCACCCTCTGCATGTGCTCACACATGGTGTGGTTTCTTTCAATGTGATGTTTCAGGAAGTCGTGGACTGAAAAAAGCTTCTCTCCATGCTCTGCAATCTCACCAATTTCAAGCTTTGTTAAATACATCTTGTTTCTGTCAGATGCCAAAAGTATTGGCCATTTTCTCTAAAGGAAAAAAAAAAATCTTCCTTCCACAACATCTAAAGCTGTGTGCATATGCTCAACACATTTTGTTTGAAACATTCAGTTTTACTTTATATAGGAGGCAAATAATCAGGAACCTTATTCTCTTAAGAATTTATCTGTAACAATAAGTTTCCAGAATCTTAGTTTTCCCTCCATGAATTCTGCATTCAAGACACTTACATGCCTATCCCCCCCAGGTACTTTCCCTGCTTTATATTTGTACTTCTTCAGGCTCTACTGTTGCTGTTTAAACGGATTTCAGCTCTGCTTTCTCCTCAAAAGGCTTCTGCATTTCAAACACAGCATATATTGGCCTTAGTCTATTCCACACTTGTGCAAGAAGCCCTTTGCACCTGGACAAGTATCCACCAAAGTCAATGGATGCACAATAGGTCTACATTCCATGGATCAGAAAAAGTATATGCAATTCATAATCACATAAGCTACTTATTTGATCATACAACAGTCATACAATCAATATTTTTTGTTGCCCTTGCTGACAAGAATAGAATTCTGTAGTGTAAGAGCAGAGTTTATTATATCAGTTTAACCACTTAATAATTTGGTATAGCTCTCTATAGCACCTTGCAGTGTTGGCCCTCAGTATCTGAAATTTAGGGAGAAAGAAAAAAGCAATTTTGCCAAGGAGTTTCACCCTTCTTCCATTACACAACAAGCTAACAATTAGTGTTATGCAAGTGTCTGCTCCCCATGAAGTGTGCACTCTTTCAGCTTGCTGAAGGTAGCAGGCATGGAGGAGCCAAAACTGAAATTAGATTAACATATTATGCTCTTGACCTAAAGGCAGAGCTCCCTGCCTTGATCACCACTGCTTTCAACAAGGATTTTGTATCATCTGGGAAATTGCTGTAGGTCAGAAGGCAACACTTCACTTTATCCTTGCATCTCTCTGGAGCTTTCACTTCCACATCACACCAACCAAGCACTTTGAATGCTGACAGACAGGATTGAGCCACGACAGCTCCAGCAGGCTCTGCCCATGCCCTGGCCCTGCTCACCTCTGTCACTGGGTAAGGGCACTCAGGGCAAATCCCAGCAGCTCTCAAACCACACTGGCATGTGCCTACAGAGCAACTTATCCCCTAAAAACAGATCCCTAAGCACAACTGGATATTCAAGCTCTTACTGGAACAAAGGGTTTATTTCCAGTAGGAATGGGCACAAGTGACATCAGGGCCAGTGGGATGAACCAGCACTGCCAAATCACCCAATGCTCTGTCAGACTTCTTTGGTGTGGCTGTAACTTCATTGCTCCCACCACTTCCATCCACAAACCCCAATCCAGCCCCTCCATCTATTCCTACACCAGCACAGCTCTGCCACCTCCATCGAACTGATCAGTGTGAGCTTGGCCTGCACATGGTCCCCCCCACCACGGGGGTGGCTCAGCTCCTGCTTTTGCCCCACGACTTCTTCTCCATGTCCAGTCATCCACCTGTGGTCTGTGAGGAGCTGTGGCCATGGCCAGGGAAGGAGGTGGTTCAAACAAGACATGCCAGGGTTGCAAAACACATTACCAGGGAGATGTTCTTATCACAAGCAGTTTTTACAGCCATAGCCCTGAGAAATCCCATCAGAGAAGAAGAGGTGACTCAAGTCTCCTACAGACACTTTACACATCCAGACATTCTTGCATATGAGAATTTACTGCATATAAAAAATGACCTCTGACTTTTTGTGCCTCTCCTCTACACTGTCATAAACAAGAATATCATTTCAAGAGATGCTGTCAACTTATATTTAGCCTAGGTTTTTTTATTTTGTTTAAAAATAAAAGCCTTCTGTAAAGCGTAAGATGAACAGAATTAAAAAAACAATTCTTTGAAACAAAACAAAAAAATTGTGCTGTTGCCTTTCAAACCCTTACCCTGTAGCACTGAAAACTTGGAATTGTCCACAAATGAATACGAGACTGACATGATATTTATTATCCAAGCTTAAAATAGCACAGAACAAACAGAATACAAATCATGGCAAGTAAAAATTAATTTAAAAATTCAATTTAATAATCTAACAGTTCAGGGGCAATATGTGGTTTATATTGGCAGTGGCCTTTTAATCTTGCAAATCATATAATTAAGAAAACTTAATTAGCAAAAGCAGTGTTTGAATATTAGAGCTGTGAAAATATCTCAGAAAAAATGGCAAGTATTGGCTTGAACTTTTTGTAAGCCTCAGTTCTGTGTCTGCATGCACATCTATGAATATAAATAAAAGGCAGGCATAAATAAATGGCAGAAGTATTGAGGAAATTGTGAAGTTAGAGTGTTCACAAAAACCAAAATTGCAAGTGCTTGCACAAGGGCCTGAGGCACAGCCCAGCAATGAGGAGCAGCATGTCCTACACTTCTCCATGGAATCTCCCCATCACAGCTGGGCCAGCAAGGAGAACAGACCTCCCCTCTCCTCTCTTCCCACCAGCCCTCTCAAAAAGCATGCAAACAACTCAGCCATGAAGAGAAACAAAATAAAATAAAGACAGCTGCCTGATGCAGAGCTGCACACATGTCTGTTTGGAGAGAGCCCTAACTCGTTTCATACACCCAAAGGAGAACAATGAAGGAGAAAGAAAAAAAAAAAAAGGCTTCTGGCAGTTTTCAATCTCGGAAACTCAAGTTAACTTCAGACCTGTAGCTGAGTTAAAAGGCACTAACACGCCATCGTGTCTCCCTCTCTGGAGGGATGTTCGAGATTCTCACAGGCTACAAGATCTCAGAGCAACGACATTTATCTCCAGCCCAGCCAGCTTTTAAAAGTACAAACCCCATTAAACTCACATTTCCTTTCTCAGCCAGGTAGTCAAGAAGAATCTATACAACATGAAAATAGCAAAGACTTCAGAGATGAAATGACTTTGTAAACGATACAGGCAGCAAAATAATGACATCCACAGGCAATATTCCCACTATCCTTCCAGCTTTAGACAAAAGGGAAAAAAACCCAACCCAAAACAAAATTGTAATTCTTTTAAGTGCCAAAACATTTTCATCTGTAAAATCCCAGGGAGGCATTTCTCCGCATCAGAAAACAAGAAATCTGGTTCACTCACTACTGGACCACTAATATTGCAGAGAAGTTACAGTTTGCAGCAAACCATCTCAGACAGAGGGTTTGACTATATTTATATATTTTGCAATATTTGCTTAAGAGAGTTTTTATTGTTGCTGTTCTGCTTTGGGACATGCACTGCATTTTTTCTAAATGATTTATCATTGCCTTAATAAAGAATCTTACATTCTTAAAATGATTGCTCTCTTTCTGGGGGACAATCCAGTGATTTTTATTTGCTTTATGAACAATTTCCAGTATGGCAACGAAGTTTGGAACCCAAAGCTGATCCAAATTTTCCCCACCAAGCCCCAGGACCTTCAAGTGTTTTAAGTCTCTCTTCTCCCCTTCAAGTTGTGTTTTATCTAATTTTCACAGAATAAGGGCCCTCAAAACCCACATGTAATCCAGGGCTTCACCCTGTATCCATCCTTCCCCATTCAAGCTATTTTTATTCAGCACCTTTGGAAGGAAACCAACAGAAACTACAATAAACTGTGGAGGATTTGGAGGGGGGGGGGGAGAGAAAAAAAAAAGACAGAATGATGTTCTTGGTGAATTTTGCTCTTGTAAAACAGCAGTCACTCCAAGTAAAGGTAACAGTGACAGACTTCTGCTGTAAGTCACACCACTGAGTTATTAATTGCAGCAGGAACCAAGAGTGACTGCTGGGTAGAATTAGATAAATTTACTGTACAAGTCACATGGAATTTTGTTTAGTGGGATGATCTTGTATTGGGGGTTAAGCCAGCACAGAGAAAGCTCAGCTTTGCTACTCACTCAGGCCCCAGGTCCCCTCTCAGCACGGGCACATGTCAGGGCTTTCCCATAGACCTTAAAACCCTCCTGCACCAGGAGTTACTCTGTTTGTCAAACCTGCCTTATCAACAGGCTCATTTTTCTTTAACTCGTTATCTGAAGTGGTACTTGGCAGTTGACATCCTGCATGAAATAATGACACATTAAAAGATTTTAATCTCCCATAGTTGGGAAAGGCTTCCAAAGAAACAGAGGTGTACAAATAGCACCTCGCCATCCCGAACGTCCATTACCCAAACAGATGTCACCAAGTTAATCCGGGTTCTGCAGTTGGAGAAAGGGACAAAGTTGTCTGATTCTCAGACAGACCCTGCTCTGTCTCTGCAGACATCTGTGCTAAAAAAGTATCCTGATATATTAACCTGTTTTCTCTCCAAGTGCACCATATTTTACAAAGCAAACAAACGAAAGATCCAGGTAGTTTTTAGCCTTTGCACATATACAAAATGCCCCTGTATTAGTTGAAGTATTAATGCCAGATACATGCACAAATCTAGCAAAATTTCACCGTGGATTTATCCTCTCAGCATGCCAGGGAACGCCAAAAGGAAAAGAGAAACAAAGATCTGGACCTTATTTGTACCTATTAGAGGACTCGAGGAAGGAGGTTGACCAACCCAGAAAATTAACATTTGTTTCTGACAGGGATCTATGCAAAGCAACAGGGTTTTAATTTAGGGCTCTTTTCATCAGAATGATAACAGCTGTCATCTACTGTGTGAGCGCAGTAATTACTGAATCTCCTCTGTGCAAAATGAATACCCGATGTTTCATTTACACAACAACATCTCAATCTGCAGCGCCAGAGACAGGCAGCGACATTCCCACGGAACGACTCACACATACCCCACCTCTAAATTCCTGCAAATTTAAAGCCAGCTCCCCCCAAAACCTCAACAGTTTTTAAGTTCCTTCCAAAAAAAAGACCCAAAGAGTCTGCAATAGCATTTATGACCCTAAAGCTTCAAAATCCAGACTGCTTTATCCTATTCTTTCACAAGTTAGCTGAAATAAATCAAGTTTTGTTAAAAGCATAAATATTCTGTCTCACCTACAATTTAAACCTCTTATTTCTACACTTCTCTGCCACACATGCACACAGAGAAGAGATTTTTGTTCCATTTGCTATTACCAGACCAGCACAAGAAAACACAGTGGAAACCACACAAGATGCAGACAACTTCTTGCTTTGTTTTAAACAGAAACATTTGAATATGTTTATCAATTAAATTGTAACTGACCTGAAAACAGAGCTTGGTTATAGATCTAATTTCTCCAAAGTTGAGGAATTTTCTTTTAATCGTTTTAAAAGAATCAGTTCTGATCCAGTTTCTTAATAGAAACGAATTTGTATTTTAAAAGCTAAGCAGCCTCTTGAGAGAGAGTAATTCTTTTGCTTACTAATGAAACAGTCTAACTAGACTCATTATGGGAATGAAACTAATTAAAAAAAAAGTATTTCCATCAAAACATTTGTAATTGCACAGTAGAGATGAGTTTAAAAGTATATCTTTCCTGATCATTAAAAGAAGTGAAGTAAAATTATATGTTTTGCAGAACTGCTTGCACCAGCCCGGGCTGTATTATGAGGCAGGGGGCCAAGAACTAAACACTTCTAATCACCAAAAAGTACCAGTAATTCCTGTCTAACCTCACACCTTGGAGAGCAAAACGCTTCCAGTGCATTGTGTTTTTTTCATCAATTGGAGAGGATGTGGAAAATAACTTTGGATTAGATAAATCACTTGGAAACCTATTTCAATCAATCATTTCCCCCTTTCTAGCCATGCCCTGAAGATGTTTTGCCGACAACTGGTTTGCATTCAAATGAGTTCAGCACGTATTTCTTTTGCATACCCTGCCATGCAGGAGCACGCTTGGGTCTGACAGAGGTGCCTGCCCCTCCAAACTGCCTCACACAACCACCTTCCTTGCTCAAAACTCAAGTAGCAGCTTCTAATTTTAGTGTTTGACTCATTGTCAGCACAAAAACAGGGAGGTGGGAGCCTAAAGGATCTTGTTTTGATAAAATGTAATGAGTTTCATGTTAGGCAGCAAATAAATAGGAAGTAGCCAATTTATCTACATATTTTAAGGCATGTGCTTAAATCTTATCAATTCCAAAGCCTTTTCAGGCAGTTCTTGATGGTCTTGGTTAAGGTACAGCTTGAGTTTCTGAGAAGCAAAAGAATCGGGGCATTCATATCCTGCAGAAATCAAATGAAGCTTTGGATGTACAGAATAAAAAGAGTTTCTATGAAGAACAGCCAAGAGTCAGCCTGAAGGAGGTGTTTGAAACAGAGATGGCAAGAAGCAGGTCTTCTATTTGCAAAATAAAGTCAAGCTGAGTGAGAGCAAGTATCAGACATTTTGATTCTTTTCTATATCAACAAAATTCAAGCTTTAATTTTTTTCTTTCCTTCAGCCAGTATGTTCTCATAAGTGTTTTGGGTACTTTTTCTTTAACCTATAGGTGTATTTATGGAAAAGTTGTCAGGAAACTGCCAAAGAACTTCTTCACCATGTTTCATTTAAAGGAAGATGCTTCTGGAGAAGAAAAACGCGATCCAAGACAGGGAAATTAAGCTGACATGTTTACTTGGAATAAAGAATGATTTTTCAGTAACTGAAGTTACAACCCTTTACAATGACTTCTTCTAACTCATTGTACAAGAGTGCTTACAGCAGTTATTAAAAAAATAAATCACAAAATTAGAACAACAAGGCTGGAAGGGATCTCAAGCAATCTTCCAGCTATTCCCTTTCCCATTCCAAACTGATGTTTGTCTAATTTTTTCCTCAGCTGAAACTCACCATCTATTACAAATATCCTGTTACTGCTAAAAATTGTTTTCTGATGTCTAGCTTTGTACCCAAGAGATTGATTCTTATGGATGAACGGATACAGAGAACAAAATCTCTTCCTTCTTTAATGCCATCCTGGCCTTCTCCACAAGAAAAGCAACCCCGAGTTCCATCTTTTCTCATAAACTCATTTTTCCTTCCTCTCTAGATATTCTTCACCTGGTCCATCTCTTTCCCACAGTACAATGCCTAATTCTGGATACAGTCTCTTCCCAGCAGTACCAAGAAGAGTAGAAAATTATCTATCATTTCTTCTTCATAGTTTAGTCCATTTATAATGTCTAATTTGTTTCTTTTAGTAACAGCATAACATGAGTTATGTTCAACAGGTGCAGCCACTGCATCCCTTTTCCAAAATGCAGACACAGACAGGTGTTCCCACTAGGATCCTCCAAAAATAAAATTTGTACTTCAGAGAGCGTTGTCTCTAAAAACTGAGCTGAAAATCTAAATGGATGGTGAATGTCTTTACTAATAAACATAAAACTCTGCATCTGCACTTCGAAGGTGGTTTTCAAGCTCTCTGCAGAGATGCAATTAAGTGGATTTTTGTGTTTTAAATAAAGCACGTAACTATTAAGATTTTGTTCCTTATTACCTGGTAGTTGCTCACTTTAACTGGAGTAAAGCACATGGTCAGAGTGCTACTAAGTCATCAGTCACTGCTCTTCACTGTAAGTCTGCACTTGGCTCTCAAAATTAAAGAATAACACACATGGGATGTTATTTTCTATATTAATTTTACATGTTACAAACAATATCTTTGCTATTACAAAACAGCGATTTAAGCAACTAAACTAATTTTAGATCACCATCTATATGCAAACATGCTTCTGAAAGCACACCTTAAATACTAGTCATCCTTCAGTTTGGAGACTCAAAGAACTATTTCATCAGCAAATGGCTCTGTCAGGAGCACCACTGAGTAATTGCAGGGCCTCCATGATGCTGTGCTGTGATATTTGGATCTTGTAATTCATTGTCCCACCATGGGCAGTCTTTGAGATGGACATCTCAAAAGCAGAACTTTTGTGCCGTCTACATCTGTGTTCAACACGATCAGTTCTTTCTCATTCCCTCAAGATGTAAGATTAGGAAGACAGATGTTAAAGAGTGCAGAGCAAGCAAAACAGATCAGCTTGTTTGTCAGTTGGACACCAGTTTGTCCACTGGTTGTTTTGAAACCCGAGACAAAGGGTGCCCCATGCACTGCTGCATTGTCCATGCTCTGCCTCTCCAAAGCCTAGAGTTAAGCTTAAACATGAAAAAATTTATGGAAGAGGTCACAAACATTAACAGCAAGTGTTTTAAACAGAGTTACTCCTTCAGTCCTCCAAAACAGGAATTCTCAGCAATGCAGATTCCTGAAGTTTAGCAAATGACACAGCCCTGCTTTGACACCTGTCCTCCCACACTTCCAGTCACAGCACAGCACACAAGGGACATTTCCATGTCCTGTTGCCAAATCCGCCACTGCCAGTGTATCTACAAGCAAAAAAATTTCAAAATAAAGCACAGTGTTTGACAGGTTGGCTCATTTGCTCAGGAAGTGTCATTTTTCCCATTTGACATACAGTTGAGGAATGATCCCACTTGCAAAGGGAAGGCAATTGCTCAACTGAACACACACTCCGGTAATTTTTGCATAATTAGCAGAATACATTTAGTCTTAACCTTCTTCTGATGAATTCAGTCACACCTGTTTATGTGAAATCAATTAAGAGACCTTAATCTTCTTAGACAGTTTCCAGCGCTCCATCCACAGGTTCAGGCCTGTTTCTTGTATTGCGAAGTTTAAATTATATTAAAAAAGAAACAATTATCCTATAAACATGAAGACCTAAATTATAGCATAATAATTAAAGCCAGTTGCACCTTTAGTCTGCAGCGTTTTGGTGGCCAGGCACATATCAGGGCAGTCCACTTTGCCTCTGTGAGTGGGGAGGTGGCAGAATAACCCCAAAGCAAGGTCAGCAGGAACGTGTCTGTGTGCCCGCCCCGTGCACACTGTGCCAGAACACACATTCCTGTGCCTGCATCTGCTCAGGACTTGTGGAGTGACGTAAGGGTAAAGTCTGGCAACAGGGTCATCCAAGGAAAGGAAGCCCAGACTACCTCCCCAGAGCATCCAAAATCCCCCTTCTTACAGAAGAATTTTTGGTGGAGGACTTAATTTCACCCCACTTCAGGCATGTCCCTAAAATAGACACCAACAGCAAGTCAGATGAATCATAGTTCAGATGTGCCTGTATTTCTTCACTACAAACAAAGGCTCCACAAGAAGCTCAGGTCAGACATCCAGAGTTTGATGAGACAAGTCCCACCATTAGTGAGGATGTACATACAGCACCGACATCTAGTGAAAGAACAAGGTGCATGAATCCCTGCTCACCTCTGGAGTCAGAAGTTACCTGACTAGTTGAAGCTAAAAAAAGAAGAGTGTTACTAGTCTCCATTGGGCATAGTTTGTGGTTTATAGCATGAGGAGTCCTGGCAGTGTTTTATGCCAAAGGAGAATTTAAATCTCACATCTGTGTTTGTTTCTTGGATCTACTATGCTGGCAAGTGAGTCATCCTAAGAAACCTTAAATTACTTTTCATCATACATCTAACATTATAAAAAGCATTGAATTAGTGTCCAGAAATAGTTCAAATTGCAGTAGAAGCAAGTAGAAGTCTCAGCACACTCACATGATTATCTAGTGGGATATACATGAAAGGAGTTTGAAGTACCTTGAACATTTTGGAGCCAAACCTCTATTTAACCTACAGAGCTGCACAAAACTGCACTGAGGTGAAAAAACAAAGAAAATAATGGCTTTAACTGAGGAAACCCTGCCATTTAATATGTGTCATTTGTCAAAACTGACCCACTCCACTAGACCTTGGAAGCTGAAATCCTGTTCGCTGCAAAGTAGGAATTTCTCTTGCAGCAGTGTTTGTGCTCTCTCTCCAGCCACGTTCATTGCACTGTTTTTTGAAGGTGGATGAAAGAAAGGAGGAAGAAGAAAAAACAGAAAGTCCCCACTCCCTCCCTCCACTCCAAGTCCTTGGAAAGGGAAAATATCAAGTAGCAGCTAAAATCTGTTTGAGATCAGCTTTTGTTTTATAAACTTTGGGATTCGTTCTAATTGTTAGGGAGACACATAATAACTGGCTTTAACATAATTTTCTTTGGACTATCTCCCCAAAGCCACAATTAATGTAAATACCAGTGTCTTGTTAGTAATTTCCTTTCATTGGTAAATGCTGAAATGCAATGATCCAACCACAAATCACAAAGCAAATAAGCTGCAGTGCTGCTCAGGCTACATTGTTATTATGCAGTTTGCACACGGAAGAGTTGATAAGGGAAATGTTTTGTGAACAGAGTTCTTGGACTACTTGGAAGAGTTTAATTCCATGAGAAAGGAGTAACTCATACCCTTCCAAGCAATGCAGATTGCAGCTTCTGGGGGCACTTAGACACCAATCAGCTTGAAGGAGTACAAGAGGAGTCAGGTCTCAGGAAGTCAAGAGAAATCTGGTGTAGATGTGGGATCAGAGACCAGACTACAGACTCCCTTCTCTGTTCAGAAACCTGAAGGTTTTGTGATTTACTCTTGCTTATGCATTTTCTTCAGTTGCTTTTGAGGGGCCTCTAGTGATGGATGACACATCCCCATAGGAGGAGATGACTACCAACCTCTCTGTCTCTCCTCTGTGTGCTAGGAGACCCATGTGCATGGGGGATCCATGCACTTCTCCCTCCATCAAGTCTCAGTCTTTCTAGTTTTGCTGTCACTATGCATCCTGTGTTTTAGCATCACTTCCTGGCACACAAAAAACACCAGTATTTTAATCCCCTCTTTTCACTTTATAACTGGATATATGTTTAGCAGCCAAAAATAGCACATCTCCACTCAAGCAAAATACTGAGCATCCAAATAATTGAATTAGGTTCCAGTGTCCCATCAGCCAAAATCCCTCTTTGACAAATCACTTCTTTTCTGCAGTCACAGAGAGACAGAGGTGCTCCTACCACATGCAACAGTAGAAGATGCTCTCCAGAGAAAAAATTAAAATGTTTGCCTGAAATACACTTGGTGCTCAAAGAGCAGAACAAAATCTGACTCCGTGACCAGACTGCCCTGTTTGGTGTGGCAGGACCATTCATTGAACATGCAGCAGGGACAGATTTCCACCACAGTCTTGCCTTCATGCAAGTGCAGCCAATGTCACTCTGACCAAGTGAAAATCCTTGGGTTTAACTCAGCATGGTGCAGGGGGAACAGTTCAATCCCTGTTCTTCCACACTGCTCTATGAATTAGCCTCTCAAAAGTGACTGCAGAGCCATCACTTACCAGCAGGACAGAGCTGTCATTCTCCCCACAGAGCCTCAGGAGTCTCTTTCCTGGCAGGAGAAGCCAACACTAAACAGCTGTAAGGAAGAAGATAGAGGGATAATGAAATTAATCCCTTTGCCTTTCTAAGCAACTTAAGTATCATCCTTCCATATCTGAGCACCTTGCAGTTTAGACTGTGCCTCTCTTCAGGGTGAACATGCAAAATAGGAATGATACCTTGTTTTTACAATAAGAAAGGTACGTACCAAGAGGAGAAACGATTTGCTTGTGGCAATGCAAGACATTTGGACATGAGGAAGTAAGATGCACAGCTGTATTGTAGGCTACAGCTTTCTGCCAACTTTCTGGCCATTCTAGCACTGATTTCTGTACGAATTAACTTACTGTGCTTATGGAAGGGAAATTTCCCGTATCCCAAAGTGCAGAGCTTGGTTATCCTAACAACTAATCCAGTCACAACCAGTTCAAGCATCTCTGCTGCATTTACAGTCTGGAATGTAGACATCCATCACATCTTCTCAGGTCTGAGATTAGCACCTAATCCTTCTGCCATGTTTCCATGTAGGAACTTCACAGTACTAAGGCTTTGCTCATCTCTACAGGGATGGTTTTGCAAGGCTCAAACAACTTTGCAAGGATTGCAAAACATGTTTGAACTTGTAGCTTCCCCAGTCACAAAAGGTTGGCCAGCCCCTCCCCCAGTCCCACAGCACACTGGCACGAGGGCTGAAAAATAAGCCAAAAAACCCCCAGATCCTCTTGGAAATCAATAGGGTCTCAAAAATTGATGGGATGCATGTGGATGCAGACACACAGATCATGATTTGTCATCTTGTGTATTCTTACATGTTCCCTTTCCCCTGTTGTTTTTCCTCTAGGCTGTTTCTATAATTCTAAGTCCAGCTCCAATTTCTACTCTGGGTTTTCATTATGCTCCTGGTGTAAGAGCCACACATCCCTTTCCATCTCACTCTTGCCGTGTAGTCAGAAGTGCCTATAGATGATTCACAAAGGCTTGCGACCTCCTTGTGGTACATTTCTCAACATTAAGCTCCTCCAGCTCCCTGTTGATCCAAATCACTCTGAATTTTATTACCCTCCTTTGTATTGCCCAACTCCCTGACCCTGTAGTTTATAGTTAGTCCAGTCTCTGTGTTTCCATCAGAAGACACTTCTCAGCTAACATTAGGTTCGAGCCTATTATAGCTGCTGATCCAAGAGGAACCCCTAAGAAATCCCAAAGGGTGGAACTGGGGATACAAAGAACACAGGAGCAATAAGCTTGTTCCCCAGAAAACATGATCAAAATGATGGATCTTGCCACAAGTGTCAATTGCCCGATTTTTGCTCTCACCAAGCTACAGGATTTCCTTCACAGCCTTTAATTACTCAAACCTTACTTAAGGAACATGGTTCAAACAAACAAACATAAAAAAAAAAAGTTACAACAACGTAGCATGATCTTGACATACAAGATGTCAGAACCATTATAAACCCCTTTATTCCAGAATGATGTCTTTTGTGCTTAGAGGCATGCTTGCTATTCATAGATCTACTGCTCAGCTGTTCCAGTTTTTAGTTCTGCATAAATGCCCACTCATTATGTCCAGAGGGTTTTGCCTGTAGCTTTGTGTTTGTAGCCTTGAGGCAAATGTCTTGATGGCTTAGGGAACTCGTAGGGAATGACCAAATAACATCGGATTTTCCACAGCAACGAAGCCATTATGGGACAGCATTTCTATGTAACAGCACCCTTCAGTGTGCAATCATTATAACTAAGGATTTAACCAGGCTCTGGGGACATAACAAAATCACTTTGAAGCCAAAAATCCACAGTGAAATCTTAGGCATTAGATTTCTGAAATGCTTGAGTCAGGCAGCTTTGTCAGCTACAGTAAAAGCAAGTGAAGGGGAAGGAGTTTTATGCACATCTTAAGAATGAATCCAAGTGTTTGGACCTGTGCATGCAGAGCTGGGAGTGCAGCTTTCCTTGTGCATTCCTTGCACACACACACAGTTGCATGTGGAGCCATCACAAGCACACACAAGTCCAAATTAATATTCTTAAGCACAGAATTTTAGCTATTGCTGAAATTTCCAAGTACATTGCTCACAATTTTGAGGAAAATCTGGTTAGACTGTAGGAGACTATAATGAGCCTTTGTAACCCTCATCGCCCAGGGAATCCAGAGCCTGAAACTTGTCCCATTTCAGCTGTGATACTCCCCACTGACTGAATAAGGAAATTATCTGGAGGGTTCCTGCTGAACTACAGATCTGTACAGACCAGGTTTATAACAGAGACAGAAGGAAAGTTTGTGATAAAAAAGAATTGAGGATTCAGAGCAGGAGCTCTGAGTGAACATAGTGCTGCACAAGTGTGGTGGGTTAACCTTAGACTACAGACACCCATATACCCACTGTCTCCTCAACAGGAGAGAACAGACAAAAAAATAAAAGCCCATGAATCAGGATAAAAACCAGAGATCCCTGAGCAGTTCCTGTCACAAGCAAGTCAGACTTCATATCGGGAAAACTAATGTAATGTATTGCCAATTCAAACAGATTTGGATGGTGAGAAACAAAGACAAAACTCAAACATCACCTCACTGCCCCTCTCTTACAGCTCCTTTCCCCTCATGCTTTTCCCCTGTTCCAGCCCAAGTCCTGCACAGGCCACAGGAGATCCTCGCTCCAGCATATTGGGATGGCAGAGCTGTTCCTCACACTTTTCCCTTCACTCCCAGCAGCATTTTACTCTTTCTCACACCTTTTTTCATGGGGAGACCCCCAGCTTCACCAACAGACCTGGAGGTGGGCACAGACACCCCACATAGCCAGAAAACACAGTAGAGGAAGTCTGGGCCTCTCCAGTGAGGGAATCTCTCAAATTAGAAGGAAAATTATAGCTAAAAGCCACCAAAACTCCTTCCCTGCTCCCAGGGCTGTGTGTAGACCTGAATCAGGAGAGTCCCCTGTGCCATTCCAGCTGCCCTCCGTGCAGAAAGCTGGAAGAAGAGCTCATTTGGAACGAGCGGCTGTTTTGGTGGGGAGTGTGTGGAAATAATCGTGAGGAGAAATCTGGGTGAAGAGCCCACACCCCTCACCCTCACAGTTCACTCCCAGCAGTGTTAACGAGCTCCCTGTCATGGCACATGAGAAACTCCACTGGTGCTTCCAGGAGAGGAGGCAGGACACCTGCCTGCTGCACAGATGGCCACTTTCTCCCAAAGGCAGAGAATAAACCCAGCCAAGGACATAGCATTGTTCAGAGAGCACAGTGCCCTGGTTCCACCACCACTGAGAGAGCAAGAACAAGGCAGGAGCTTCTGGATGGTTCCTTCTGCCCCTTTAACACAAAGCACCCAAGCAAACCAGCCTTTCACCCAGCACACATCTCCGAGGATGAGCTGTGCTTTGAGAAATCCACAGAGATGCTGAGAGTTGGATAAGGGCTGCATTGATGAGGCAGGAAGTTGAAGCATGGATCAGAAATGCATGACTGCATGGAAAAAAATCAGAGGTGTACCAAGACAAGTGACCCTCTTGTATAATAAGGTGATGTGGTCCAGCACTGGAATGCGACGGAAAAGGAGCTCCCAGTCACATCCCTCCCCAGTTTGTAACCCTTGCACACAAGGGCTATCGTATCTTGACAGGACTCAGAACAACTAACTACAGAGCAGGGATTAATCTGACTGTGCATCTCGCCCCAGATACAGCATGACTTTTGCATCTCCAGGAAGGTTGGATTAATAGCAGCAGCCAGCAACATCACTGTCACAACAACTTAGCGCTGCCAAAAGAAGTAACAGGAAGAATAACCTCTATATTACAAAGGCTTACAAAATGGTTCAACCCAGAAGCATTGCTAGGCAGTGTTTTAGCCCAGCAGTGACTCACCAGAAATGCTCACATGCTCCCTGTGCTAGAAAACACTCTGGAAGTCTCCCCTTGGCGAGTCCTGCAGCAGCCCCACTGTGGCCAGCACAGCCTGGAACAGCAGTTGTGCATTTTACCCTCAGCTTCTTCCCTCCCCAGGGATGCAATTTCCTACCTTCCTCGTGGCTCTGGATTTTAACCCTGATGGAAAAAAACATTGTGGGCCTCAGGGGGTTTTAGGTACATATTTTTGAGAAGGTGTGCATTCTTTGACACCTTTGTCTTGTATTGTAAAGGTCAGCTAACACATGCCAGACGGAACACTGTCAGTGATTAAAACCCCTAGGAAAGAAAAGTTTGGTTCTTTGCATTATTTGCCTGGTTCAGGCTTTGTAACTTGTCAGGTTTCTTCCTCAGACACCTTCCTGCAAATTGCTCATTGGGGTAAGCTGGGAACAACAACTTTCGTTGCCTACAAAGTATTTGGGACACAGTCCTGAAGTTGCCTGCATATGATGGTGTTTCAAACCTCAGAAATAAGTACAGGACACAAGTGTCAACTAAAGAGATTTCCAGCAGCCAGACATCAAATCATCAGCTCCAGGAATGAGCTCTCACACCCAGCAGCAGCAACACAGACAGGTTTGCTTGACTCGTTATTGTAATGAAGCTCATTAAACTCCCAAAAGAGGATATTCCACAACATCCCAGCTCCAGTGCATCATGTAATAACCGTTTCCACCTTTCCCAGAGTCACACAGAGTGGTTAGATCAGAAGGGACCTCTGGAGGTCATCTAGCCCAACCTGGATGTTCAACCAGTGTCCCCTCAAGCACATTAGTCAGGATTGTGTCCAGCCAGGTTTTGAATATCTCGAGGAAAGAGACTCCACAACCTCCCTGGGCAACCTGTCCCAGTGCTCAGTCACCCTCACAGGAAACAAGTTCTTCCTCATGTTCAAGTAGCATCAGTTCCTGAGCATCAGTTTCTTCCCACTGTTTCTCCTTCTGTTGTTTGGCACTACCAGGAAGGGCCTGGCTGTGAAAAAAACCTTTCGAAGGTGATTGAGAATGCCCTAGAAAGGGAAACAAAGACAGAAGGGGACAACTTTCCTAATGGAAGGTGTGGTGACATCCCTAAATACACACTGATCAAGGTCATATTTAGAGTTCAAGAAACTGCATGTGGGAACCACAGGAAAAGTCAGCTTTTCTTGTGTCCTCTTAATAAATGCAGTGTAACCACACAGCCCATCCAGGATCAGTGCAGGGACACACTTTAAAAGGAAGGGATGTAAACCCAAGGAAGAATGGGTGGAAAGAAGGAGAAAACCATTCAGAGATACAGAATGTTCCAAGTTAAGTGAGCCATATTAGCACAGACATGGAGCTGCTACTCCTCCATGCAATCCTCTCTTTCAACATGTTTATTTATTTTTTACCCTGTTTTTTAGGTTTCCACCTGGTAAGGCAAGAGATTTCCCCCTGCTCAACTAGGAATTTCATGAGCATTATTTCATGAAGGATGTGAAAGAAGGGGGAGGAAGAGAAGAAACATAACAAAAAAAAAAATCAAAAAAGTTAAAATTTTCCAATAGACAAGTCCAATTCCTTGTACAACTACTTTTTATGGCCATGCTGACAAGGTAGATTTCCACAGCACTTTTGCCCCCCCAAGGACCACAGTGCTGGCCCACTCATGTCCCTCAGTCCTATAACAAGCAGCTCTTTGCCTTTTTAGGCATCATCTTGACCTGCAAAGCATTTGGGTATTTCACTGTTGTTTATTTCACTAACAGGGGCCCTAAATATGTGCCTGACCTGACCATAAATGCTTCAGATGTAGCTCACTGTGACCAGACACAAATTTCACCTCCTGCATTCAGAGCAAGCAGCTGCCACTGCCTCTCCCTGCACATAGGGACGAATAAAACCACGTCCAGGGGCAGAGCCATGGATATCACTGCCAAGTCCTGGGGAAAAGCTGAAGACCACAACTCTGGGAGTCCTGCAGGGAGTGGTTGAAATGGGGATTAGTAAACCAAACCCTGCTAAAACAAAGCCTCTCAGGAAATCCAATGCTGCCTCTCATTCAAGTCTCTTCATCACCTACAAGTACAGGGCTGTGCTGGAAGCAGTTTGGTTGGTTCAGTTAAACCAGCTATTAAAATTGTAACCAGTTCCTTAAGCAACAGCTGAAAATAACTTCCAGTCAGCTCTGCTGCCAGGCCTGGACACCCCATTCCCAGAGAAGGAGCTGGGCACCTGTCCTACACAGCCCAGGGGTCCCATGTGCCCCCAAGTTTCACACTTTCAGGGGGGCAGATGATTCAGTTTCCAAGGCCACATTTACATCCAGCCAGAAGGGACATTTTTTTGCCTTTTGCTCTCCCCAAAGCAGCAATTTTATTTTATTTTGATGCAACAGCTGTAGCTAATGAGTTCCATGGCCATAGCTACACCCTGGGATATTTATCAGACTTACACAAGCACCAGCCAGCATTTCCTAATGCATCACAGCAGATGAAACGTCCAAGCTTTGCACTTCTCTGGAATTTTTTCACCTCACCTCCACATATTTTTCCACTAAAAAGAGTAGCCCCTGTGGGAAGCAGTCAGCCCAGCACAGGAAACACGTGCAGCTGAACAACAAATCATCATCAGACTGATCCATGTGGTGGCTCTTGTACTATATCCAGTGGCTCCCAGTAAGCCAGCACTGGCCAAGTGTGCACATAAGGTGCATTTCTGGAGATCACAGGCCACTGACTGACCTCTGCAGTAGCATCTGACTCACCTACTGTAATTAATCAAAGTAAGAACACCTTGGTTTGGTGACTCCCCAGGCTTTGGCAACACTACTGGAAAAGGAGGGTTTTCTCCTACTTGCAGCATCCAACAGGTTTAGAGAAACAACTCCTTCAAAAGGGATGAGCTCCTCATCACTGGTACAAGATTCTGTTTATGGTCCTACCTCTGGGATGTTGTTTTCCCCAAGTGCACTATAACAGATTCCCAAATTAGACAGTCACCCTTGAAATAATTTCTGACCAGTTATTGATGCTGTCATCCTGAAAACAACATGTTCCTGATATCCTTTTTTTTTTTTAAAGCTCTTCCACCTATTTTCTTCCCTTTTATGCAAAAAGTTTCTTCAGTTTTCATCTTGTACAACGCATTATGCAAAGGTGTGGGGTTTATGTAAGATGATGGCCTGGGGCCATATCACCCCTGGCCCCGGCTGTGATCTCGTTACATCTCCCAGCCCGAGCAGGCTGGGACCTGCTGCGCTGGCTGGGAGACCTCTGGAGCGATCCAGGTGCTGCCGGAGCCGGGTGGTGCTTCAGTCAGTGCCCCCATCCCTGTGAGTCAGCACCGAGGGACAGCCCAGGATCACAGAGAGCCCAAGACCCTCCACACAGACGCTTCGGAGCACCCCCGCATCCCGCCCTGCCTGCGCGGAGGGCAGAGCCCTTCCAGGGTGGAAGCCTCGAGGTTTTCAACAACGTGGCAAAGGAGAACATTTCCCCTGTCCTGACCGACACACAGCGCTGTTTGACGCAAGCCAAACAGCTGATCGTGGGGTTTTTTTCCCTTTCTTTCTTTCCCCTCAGATCTTCAACTACCTGAGGGAAATGAATACAAAAGAAACCCCATAATTGATTTAACACGGTTTTCTCACCTTTTAGCTTGCACCCAAAGACTCTCATCTTTACCCCTCTGATGCAAGTCACTACCCCCAACCTTGCCAGCAAATACAAGAGAAAGCTACACTTAAGTTGCTTTTTAACAGCAAAATTACAGAAGTCCTGAAGAAGAGCAGACAGAAATAATTCTTACTTTCAACTATTAACAAAGATCACTAAATCCTCTCCCCCAGCCTAACAGTTTTTCTGGAGAGAATCCCTAGAAACACTCTACAGGAAAATTAACAGGAGTGCCTCACAACAGCCTTACCAGGATCTTATCCACTCTTATCTTCCACTAGACAAAGCCACTAAGTACAGGCATTTGTTTGCCAGACAGTACAAAGGTTCCCTACTATTGGGACTAGAAAAGGGTACTTGAGGCTCCGAAGGGGAGACCCTTCCACTCATACAGAAACATGCATAGTTCTTCTCCTCCTTTAACGTCTTCACAACGACCTCATACACATGCAGATGTGCCCTGTCCACACTCTGTTATCAGACCTTACCTTTGCCGAAATGACGGTGCTGGTAAATCCTAGGGAAGGAGCAACAGGCCAGCAAACCTCAGAAAGAGGTGTTTCAGGCTTATATCTGCTGCTCAGCTGAAGTCAATCAGCCCAAAATCCAGCTGATCCCACTTGCTTTCTCAGGTGATGTCATACACTAATTCCTAAACGCTTTAAACCTGGCCTTCTAGGAACTTGCAAGGTCTGGAAAACAGGAGCCTCTGCAGAAAGGCCAAAATGGTAGCTCTAAGTGCTGCCTCTGTCCACATTACACCTTAGTCTGAGTCACATTAACTGGTTACAGCCCAGTTAAAAGCTATAAATTTTTTGCTTAATGTAATAAGACCTCAACTGTGAAAGGGTTTTTTCCTCGTACGAGGGCAGGGCCAGAACCCACCTGCACTGATGTTGTCAATGCTGTCCCCACAGGTGTTTAGTTAAGGTTGTAAAGAACCAGAGCCTCATCCAATGTGCTTCTGGTTTAGAAAATACCCATTTTTTTGCTTAAATGCCAAGGGTTACTTGGCTTTAGGTCTCCCCTTGATAAGAGGTTTGGTGGTCATTGCTTTCCTAGGAATACAAGGATTGATATCCAAGCACTGGACAGTGGCTTTTGGCAGTTTAGGACCTGCCCCAGATCAGCACTGGCATGCTGATCATCTGGCTTCCTCTGCACCCATGAAAACACAGTTTCTTGGCATCTCCAGCTCTGAACATCCTCCAGCTTCTCTCATGTTTTCTCTGGATTTCACCACACCTTAAATATAGAGCACCTTTTTGGGGTAATTAGAGATTCTTAATTAATTAGAGTTATGGATTTAAGGATTCAAAGCTTGACAAATGAGCTCAGGCAAATTTTGCTGCAAGAGTTGGAGAAAATTACTGGTCCCAGGTACCTGCCCTACCTTTCTGCTGGAGGTTAATGACTGTTTCTCTTGCTGAGCCAAAAATACATGTGCCTCCATCCCAACTGCTCCAGCTCCCAGTCCAGCATCCAGCTCAGCTCCAGCATCATCAGCATCAGCACATCCAGTCCAGGCTGTGCTCTGTCTTGGTCCTCCAGCAGACATGGCAGAGGGCAACCTCAGACCTGCAGTTTTTTTCCTTAGCCCCTCATGGCGTTTTCAGGTCTGTGACCTTCCAGCAACAGCCTAATGCAACATAAAGGGCACCTTACAAAGGCAAATTAATGCATTTCACTCAGAACTTGCACTATTCATGTAGTTTGGCAGGGAGTTTTTCTTTCTGTATAGAATTGATGTGATGCAAAGGGGGAAATGCCAGGATGAAGACCTGGCAGAGGTGTTTTCTGCTCCCAGACTGGCACCATCCTACCAGAGAGCTGAAATCAAATATTTTCCCTTCTCTCTGCTTTAACATTCCTGCTTTTAGCAAGGGAGCTGGCAGAATTTTAGACCACTGAAGAACTCTTTCAATTAATCAGAAGTAATTATTTTGTTGCAATGATCAGCTAAAGAACACTACCTTTCCAACTCCTAAACTGCTACTTTCCCCTTGATTTGATGCAAATTGACTTAGAAATATAAACTCTAAAGCTCATCAAAAAGATTTATTCTATTATTTGGTTCACTGTCCATCTCTGAACTTTTCTGCTGCATTCATGAACAAGGGTTGTGGCAGAGAGCAAGTGTCTGTGTTATCACATGGTTTTAATGTTAAATTATGGGTAAAACTGTAGATCACACGGAATATTTAGGGAATGTGTCATGGAATAATAGTAGCCTGTGAGCAAGGCCTTCACAAGACCAGTTAAAAAGGCCTGTTTAGCCAAAAGAGAGGGAAAATGGAATATTTGTGGCCAGCCCTTACACAACAATGGTACATGGAAACCAGCTGGAACATCCTTGTAAGACATACGAGAACAGCCAGGGAATGCAAAGGGGCATCTGACACCCAAGAAAGCTCATTTATATAACCCCATGAAAGTGAAAATGGAAGAGGGAGAAGGCAGCAAATGATACAGAACAGAACCTAACAATTTGCCAAAAATATGGTTCCAGTGTAGGCCCTGTGTCATTTTGGCAGAGATGGTCACCCATGCAGTCCCGTGGGATGTTAGGGAACAGGCAGCAGGAATAGCCTGGCACCATGGAAATGTCCTGACAGACCACAACTGGTTTGGATAACACAGATTCCACGGTATCTCTGGCTGTGGCCAGGGTTTAGGAACAAATTCCCACGTGCGTGGTCCATATGCATTTCCTGTGTCACACCACCAGGCCACAATCCCAAGGGGACCCCGGAGTGCTCAGCAAAACTTGCTCCAGGTTCCAGTCAAATATCAATGAACATGTTCTACTTCAGAAGCATCTTTTCCCCTAACCTCATGTTCTTTCGGTGAAGTAACAGTTTGGGGACAATGTCTTAAAAGCACCCTATTTTTTTTTCTAAGTAAAATAAAATAACATAAAATAATCCAGCTGTTATTGCAACACATATCCCAAAAGGAAGGCCAAGCCCATTGTCACAACCAAGGCTCTATGCTATTAGGCCAAAATAACTATAAGGATGTACATAAAACGTTGCATGCAGGAAAAAAATAGAGGAGAAAGGGCTGAAACAACTAAGTACAGCCAGCTATCACAGCAAATCAAACCCATTTCAAGATACATTACTGGATTCATTTATATTGCACCAGTCTGAGGGAACAGGCAGCAGCAGGGCTGCAGCCAAGAGCTGGGGTGAAACAAATCACAACCAGTGAAATAAGTGATGGACAAAGAAAAACTGGAGTAAAAAATGAATTTAGTTGAAATAATTTACTAGAGACATAATTCTTTTTTTTTTCTTGTTTTATTTTAGTAATTTTACATCATTATTTCTCTCTGATGCTGTGAACACTACAAAAGAATTTCTTTTTAAACTGAGAGCAACAGTGCCATGAGGTCACATGGTTTCATGAGTTGGAGTGTTGAATAATCCTCAGGTTTGCAGTTAATACTCTCAGGCCATGGGGTTTCAAAAGCCATGCCCTCACCTGCTGCAGGTGGAAGGAAGCAACACCACTGCCTGCTGTGGCTCCAGCACTGCCTGGAAGACCCTAAAATCCTGATGCCCAACTACTGCTGATGGCCAAGCAAGAGAGAGTTGAAATATTTTCTTATTCCACAAGTCATTTTTATACCGAGTAACATGAATTCAGCTATTTTGTGGGTATATATCAAATTAACATTTTTGCAGAAGGGCAATACATAAAAGGCTCCATTTCAGATTTTTTTACTTTTAAACTCTCATAGTTTGAAGTAATTTTCCTTTATATAATGACCAAACCCATTCTTTTTCTAGGAGAATGGGAAGGGAAAAGATTGGAGAGTCATTTGAATAGTCCATTTTCAAAGGAAATAAAAAAATGGAACTTCAGAAGAGTCTTACATTAGGACTTCTTTTTCTTTTAGCTAAAAGGACTAGTCTGTATAAAAGTCTGTATAAAAGCAGTAAAAACCATGAAATTTTGAGGATCAGGAAGAAGGACAGAAATGCCTTCCTGTGTTTTAGGTAACTCTTTCTTTTAGAATCCCCAAGAAGTTACTAACCTGTTAACATATTCCTTGAGATTAATAATATCACGTGAGACAAGTTCAGGTCAGTTTAACTGTTCTTTTCAGTGAGTGGAGCAGAAACATTGTTCTTGTTTCATGTCATTGGCACAGCTTAAGAGGTAGTTGAGCCTCAAAATAATGTACCAGCTAAAATATATAGTAGGGAAAAGCATTAAGGTAATGGAAACTCAACATTTCTAATGTTCCAAACATATGAATAGAACCCGAGTCAGTACATTAGACAATTGACTGGCTTTACTTGAATGCACGCAGGAATAAATGGAAACATCCTTATTTCCTATCCCAAGGGGCAATTATTTCACAGCCTGGGTTTGTGCATTAATACAAAGCAAGATTCAATTGTCTGGTAGCTAAAATATCCTCCTATATATGCTGTATAAGTAGTCCAGCAGCAGAAACAGGAAAAAAGAACAGAACTCTAGCATTGCATTCTCTAAACAAGCTCTTCCCAGCATTTTTCTGTGTGTATATATATATATAATCCATAAAAATACATTATCAGAATGGTATATTGTTTGTGTATTTTAGAAGTTCTGTTAGTCATCACGTGTCCTGGCTGCTCTTGTGCCTACAGATGGTCCAAAATGCTCATTTCTGAAATGCTACAATGAGTCTAACCAATGCAAAGGCTGGAATTTCACACCTCTTTAGGAGAGAAGGGGACTGGATTGCAACTCAAAAAAACAGCTTTCTCTCAGCTCACCACTGATATAGTCACTCATTTCTTTGAGCTTCCCTTTCCTTTCTTCTCCCTGCACACCCCTCAGTGTTATGTCTTTATCCTTTAAAGGAAAAAGGAGAACATGAAAATAATTTATAAACAAAGCATTCAGTAACTGTACATATTTTCTCTTCTCCACGTCTGTGGAAGAAACATGGCCATGATGGGAACCCAATTCTCACTCCCCGTTACAGCCCAGGGTCCCCATTCCTGTTTGCCCAAGCCACTGAGCCTCAAGGATGGATCAGGTGTGGAAGTGCCAAGGACATACTAAAAAGCCCAGATTCATGTTCCTCTTCCAGAAAGCCTTGAAAGAAAAAGCTCAGTTTCTCTTCACGGAGGTTTGTTTGGCAATTTTGCATCTGAGACACCAAAAGTCCCAGCTCCTGCCTCACAACTACGGCACAAAGCGCTTTGGGGACTTTCTGCAAAATGTAAACTTCCTCAAATCAGTAAAACTGGGCTGAAACCAGATGGGAAACCTATCAAATTTCACACCCCAGGTTTTTGCAAATATTTGTCATTACAGACAGATTATTCTAATAAAGTCAGATTCACTAGGAGACAAAGCTGATAGGATTGATTTTTATTAAGAAGCCTTGCAGTTTGTGTTTAAGCTGCCTATTTAAGCAGCCAGCAGGCAGGATAATGACATCTTAGGAAGGGGAAAAAAAAAAAAAAGATTCTTGGAGATACAGAATGTGTTTAATTGAAACCATTAGTTTTACTGGCAAACAGCTTCATATTTCTGTTCTGTTAATCCGAACAAAGTGCTGCAATTATGACTCAATACATAATGTCCTCTAGTGCTACTCGCCCCACATTCCCCAAGTATAGAAAGAAAACAGAACTGTTTTCAGTTAACAAAACATTCCATGCTTCTATCCAGAATACTTTTATTATATGGTTATCATATACATCAGAATTATATTGGGAACATTTACAAATATGTAAAGATAGTTCAGAACCTCCATTATCCACATACACACTAACTCACACACTCCTTTTGCATGTCTAGTCAGTTATTAGGTGAATGATGCACAAAATTATTGCTTTGTGAACATACACCTCAGATTAAATCTAATCTTCAGTGGCAAGAATTGAGATTTAAAAAAAAAAAAAAGTCTTAAATACTCTGTATAACATACCTGTGCATAAACCTAAAGATATGTTTAGCTTACCCATTACCTTTGAAATACTTACCAAAATTAAAATTTGAAACCCATTTATAAAAAAAAAAAGTATTAAAAAGTTCACCATTATTTACAAATCCGATTAAATTACACATAAATAAATATTTACATTCAACACACTGCTTCCCTTAATACACATAAAGCCTCCCTGGAAATATTTTTTTGGCCTTAATAGGCAAAAAAAATGTAAAAAACAGAACAAAACAAAACCCAAAAGAGTTATGTGCCTATTCTTTCAAGTTTCCCCCCCCAATTTAAAAAACAAGACATTATAAATATGTGAATAAAGCTGCAATATCCTTAGACACAGAAAGTGAATTTTCTAAAAGCGTTTCATTTTGAACTATTCCTCGTTAAAAAAATACCAAGATAATATTAACTGCAGCCAACATGACTGCAGTTTTTAAAAGCCTGAATATTTCCATAAAAATAAGCATGTCAAATGCCATCAGATAACTTTTCAGTCTAGCAGGATTTTAGTACTCTCCTATGGTAATCTGAAAACAGTGAAAAAGAAAAAAAAATCCCCAACAAATAAAACAGAACAAAAAGCAAAAGTCCCCCACAAAATAATCTTACTATTTTCAGGTGTTTATAAAAAAATTTTAATGTACATAAATCTATATACCATTGTTTAATACTGCTTTATTGTTACTGTTGCGTTTCGAGAGAATAAAACCCTGAAATTGTATCAGATAACAAACAAGCTTCCAATCTAAAATCTGTATCTTAAAAACTGTACATGAAGCTGGTCACCACTACTTAGATGTGGAGAAGAAATCTAAATATATCTCTCTGTATATTTCCATCAACCCCCCCCCTTTATAGCACCACTTTTACAGCAAAGGATTCAATACATTGTACCAAGTACTTATCTTCAGGTAATTGCTTCCACAGAACAGGGATACTGCAGCTTTTAGAAAGACTTGTCTCAGGGATGGATCCGGGAGGAGTGAAGATCCTGAATGATATTGGTATTTTTTCCCCCTTTTTCCCCTCCTTTCTTTAAAAAAAAAAAAAAAAAAAAAGACAAAACCAAAAGGAAAAAAAAAAAAACACACCAAATTTCTATGTTCCCCCTGGCAAGAAGCTCCCAGTCTGTGTTTAGGAGGAAGAGTAAAGTCTGGTTTTCCTTTCACTTCCTGTGCTTATCCATTTTATCCATGGTTTTGTTGGTTTCTGCGGGGCTCTGGTCGCCAGCGTTCATGTATGATTTGTCTGCTATTTTTAATGCTTCATTTAGGTAGTTCTGGACGGATGTCATGGCAGCACAGATGGCAGCACTCCCAAAGCCATGTGTGATCAGGCTAAAATGAGTCAAACAGCCCTGGATGCCAGGGTCCAAGATGGGACTGGGTCTTGTGTTTCCAAGAGGAGTTCTGTCCTGAGTGAGGAGGTCTGTGAATTCCTTACAGATCTGCCTGCAAGACACAAAGGGATCACACTTTACACCCCGGTGGGAATTTATGCAAAAGCAAATAAATAAATAAAAATAACAGAGGAGTCTGTATCAAATATTTGGCAGTTATGTGGGAATTAGAGAAATTCAGTACTGCCTCAGCAGCAGTGTCTAAAAGTAAAGCTTGTTTATTAGCACCACTTTCTGATGAACCTTCTGTTATATCTACATCATCAAAACACTCTGCAAAATAATCTCCCCACCTCTGGTGCCTGGCTGGCTCTGCATCATTTGCTCCAGATTTTAAGGGGGGAGTGGGAATTCAGTGCTAGTTTCTATGAGAACTTTCACAGCTGCAGTTTAGTGATTTAGAAAGAGCCAGGCAGCTGAACAGGAGATTCAATTTAGTTGTGTATATTCTATGTATATGCCCCCTTCCAGAGAGACCGAGGCCCTGCTCCTGCAAACACTAACACATATGCCTGGCAAAACATGAGTGGTTAATAATGCTCCAGCATATGTTGTTTGCTGCTTGCAAATCTGTCCCCTCGAAGGGATTTCACAGGAGCCGAGCAGTCTTAAGAGAATCATCACTTTTATCAGAATTTCTCAATCACAAACATCCTCCAGAAGATTATTGTTATTAGTGCCAACCACAACACCAATAATGAAAATACTGAGGAGCAGAAAGAGCAGTGCTCGGGAAAAATTATCATCATATTCAAACTATAGGAAAGAGAGATTAGGTTTCTAAATTTATAAGAGATAGAGATCTTTTACAAGAATATTTCTCAGGAAGGCTGGATAAATTCAGCAACAGGAATGTGTTCTTCATGCCTGATCTGAGCCTGAAGTTAGGGTTACACTGCTCTGCAGTTTAAGCAAACTTTTCTCAAATCCTCTGCAGAGCAAGGGTGCTGTCATACACATTGAGCCCAAACCAGAAAACATTTCAGACTGGAACAAATCATAAACTGAAGCTCTGTTAAACCTCAGTCTGGGAAAGGAACCACAGCAGGGGGAAGGGGACAGTGAGCACTCCAGCCACCACCTTAACACAGATATTTCCTACCAGAGACCCATTCAGGACCTGGTTTATTTACAGGTACAAAGTGTCTGCACAACAGCCATAACCAAGCTGCTCTTCTTGACCCTTCCTTCCCTCTGTTGTGGTTTGTAATAGGAATTTAGTTTTAAGCACAGGGACTTTCCACACCTACCAAAGGATGGCTTGCAATGAATTATAAAAATCTTCAGCCATATTAGGGAAAAAGGGACTATCCAGTTCTTGACTCCCAGTGTCCCAGGAGGAAAGCTGTGTGCTGCTGCTGCCAAAGAGGAGGACACAGGGGCTGAGCTTCCCTGGCGCCCAGCACACCCACCAGTAACTCTGCTTGGAGCCACTGCACTTACAGAGATGGGGGAACCATCTCCTGCTCCCAGCCCCAACACTGGTTCACATTCCCAGGCCACACTTGCTTTCCAGATCCTCAACCCTGGCAGATCCAGGGACATCTTTCCTTAGAGATATAGCTGTCTGGGTATAGGACATTTTCCTGAAGTTTTTACTACAGTTTAAAGCAGTTTGGACCAGTCCTGTTCTTTTACTTTTGAGTTATCCTACAGGCTTGTTCCTATTATTAATGGTTCAGACTAAAATAACTGCTGCCATAATTGAATTCAAACCAAAACCAAACAAGAAGAATTGCTTCATCTTCCGAACTAAAATTACACATGAAAATGTACCAAACTGTCCCCCAGTCACAGACACTCATGGGCAGACAAAAGCATGTTTAAAAGGGAGAGGGAAAAAAAATAAAATCGAAGCTGAAAACTTACTTTGCAGCAAGAAGCATATTCTTCCTGTTTGCCATTTCATTACGGCCCATGTGTGGTCTGGTTAAATATTCAGCCACTGCTTTGGAAGGAAACTCTGTCTCACAAACATAACCAAAGTCACGAGCAAGATGTACAGCTTCACCTGATGTGGGTAAAAACAGTGCTTGTTAAATGGTGTAACATCTATTTATCAGAAGGAAATCAGGGGGGGAAAATGCTGTGAATTTTTTAAGTGTACTTTTGTTTTGGAAAAGGACACTATGTTACCACTGTATCACTCATTACCATTTTCTAATTGATGGATCAGTGTTTCTTTAAGTTTGCATCAAGAAAAAGAAAAATATCTACATGGTGACTGCTATAAAAGAGAATTCTCTTGCTTTTATATAAGAAAAACTCCGGTCTCTCCAGTATAACTTCCCAGCAAAGAACAGAATTCAGTTGATATCAACTTATCCACTGATATTTAAGACTATGTGGCAACTAAATTCCACTTATGCAATAAAAATTTTCAGATTGTTTTCTACTTTTCTGTAAGCATATTCATACAGAAAACAAAATTGCAAGGTGTATAACTAGGCCACTTTTTTTTTTTCATTAAAACAATTTGATCAGGCTTACAAAAAATGGATTGACACGGTCAGTGTATTATCTGCAAGGTACCTGTGTGCATGTGCACACATATCAGCTCTCTGAAACCCAGCTGCCAAGGAAAGGCCTTAAATGGAAGTTACAGTTTCATTTGAGCTGATGTACTTGTGAATTAGTATTGTTAGATTATTCCTCACTTTTCATTTCAGTTGCTCCTTCTATTTCTATTAAATTGTGCCACTACCAGGAGCTGCTTTAAACAGAAACACCAAACATAAACCACACACATACATATATATATACACCCTTCAGGTCAGTTTAACTGACAGAGGGTCCACAGAACATGGTACAGATTAAAGGGGCTCCAGTTTCCTATCAGGAAGTAAAAAAGCTATAAATCTCACTTTATATGCTTGTTTATTAGAAAAGCTTCTGAGGATACCGCTGAGGTAGGGCCAGGCTTTGGAGTCAGCTGCCCCAGACTTTTAAAGTTCCCCAATAAGGAACCAAACCCACTAATGTGATGAGTTTCACACCTTTTACCATCCCTGCCTGTCCCTGCACACACACCTTTATGAAACCAAAAACAACCTTAAGAAACACAGACTGGACAAACATGCCTTTTGAACATCTTGGCATGTAGGAGAGTTGCTCCATCCCTTCCATGCAGCCCTGAGGATGAGGAGCATTAGCTGGGTTTGTGAGAGCAGAGCTTAGGGACCAGATTTGTAGGGAGAAGAAGGGGGACAGGAGTCCCTCAAGGGCAACATCCCCATCCCCATGCTCACTTTAAAATAAAGAAAAAGCTCTCTACTACTTTCCCTGGCTTTCTAGACTTTCCATGCCCTGCCCAGAGGACAAAAGCTGTACACAAAGGAAAAAAGTTGATTTTTAAAACACGCTCAAGACTGACCTTCTACCAGAGATGTCAATAGTGTCACGTTTGCAGCTTTCCTTCTACCAGCAGGAAGGTTCAAGCCAATTTTATCCAGTTTTTCCCTTAGTGATCTGCCACCATTTTTAGATTTGGCTCTGCAATTAAAGAGAAAAAAAATGGCCTTATTTATCTTGGGGGGAACACTTCTTTTTAAGATGAGAAATTCCAGTTACTGACATTCAATAGGGTTCTACTGAGGTGAAGATAAAAACCAGGCTCTTTTCAAGTGACCTACTTTTGAAATGCTGTACTACAAACCAGCCAGGATGAAACACAGCAGGTCAAAATCAAAATGTTTCAGACTGCACCACTGAAACCAACAGCTGTAGAACAATCACAAGCCAAATTAAGTGTATGCAAAAAAAGGACATCTAAAGTGTCCTTGTAATGATTAATCAGAACCACACGATTTAATAAAAAAATGGTTCCATGGGGAAACAGTTTGTGTTGGCCATGAGGTGGTTTTGAGACAAAAATTGAACTTTAAACAGAGAATGAGAATTGCTGTCAGAGCTGTTAATAGCACTTCTCGAGAGGTAGCAGAAGTGCAAAGAAGTTTTATTTCCAAAGCCTATTAGGATTCAGTGTCGTTGAGCTTCTTAAGCATCAGTAATTCGCTAAAAGGCTTTCTTAGCTCCTCGTTATGCTGATCCGGCCGCTCTCACATCCCAGCACAAGGGAAATCACAAACAATGGACAGGGAGGGGATGGTGGGGATGGTCGGGAGTGCAGCCTACCTTCTGAGGACTCCTCCTAGCAAAGAGGCATTGAGACACTCCGGGGGCGAGAGCCGCCTCTGCACCTCTGCTACTGTCACTTTGTATTTCGACGTGGAGCTCAGGAGGGAAAGTCTCCCCGGAACGGAACAAAACACTTCGTTGGGGTTTATGACCACCCCAATTAATCCATCCTTTTGGCAGGGGAGGCTCAGAGCACTGTTTTTCGTTAGGGAAATGGGACCTACGGGAGGAGGAGGGAAAGCAGGTATTTTATAAAAGGGAAAAATAAATAGGAAGTGGCAAGTGAATTTCCTTTCTATAAAAACAACCAAGAAGGCAGGATTTCGTTTGGCATTAAATGCTGACATCACTGACCCCCATCCCCAGTATCAATTTAGGGCACAGGGACCGAAAAGTCCCCACAACTATTCCTGACCAGCTGGATTTTGCCACCGGATTCCAAGGAGCTGCTGAACACAACTAAGAATTCTTTTCAAGGCGCACAAACCCCACATCTCTGAAGCAGCAGGCTGCAAGTTAGCAAATCCGTGCTTATGAAAAGCCCAGCACAACTACAGACTCCAAATTAGCATCCTTCAGCTACTGCCAAAAACTCTTTCCGAGCCGGGGCAGAGAGAAACCTCCCAGCTCCCGCTGGGGTTCAACTTCCACCTCACACACGCAGATTTAAGAAACCGCCTTTAGAATTTAATCCCAACAAATTCATAACAGACATTACAACAACAGAGAGGGATGCAGCCCAGGGCAGAACCGAAAGTAAAGCGTTGCTCCTTAATAGCTTCAGCCTTAAGGTGAAGAGGGACAACAAAAGCTTTGTTTGGAAGGAGCAAACCACCGATCCAGCTTTTCCATGCCCTTGCAAATCCACCCAGTTCACCCAGTGATGTGCTGCTGGCTCAGGGCACCGAGCGAAAGGGTTAAAGAGCTGAGATCGGCCCCACTCCCGGAGGGGGAAGATTTGTCAGTGGTGCATCTGACAGCGAAATTATTCTCCCATGAGCTGAAGGCAGCAATCAGCGCTCTGACACACACTTCTGCTTTTCCTCAGTTAGGTATTTGTTTGAAGTCTTCAGAGGAAACTTCCACTGATTTTTTTTTTAGCACAAATTTGTTTAGAAACAAAAGCAGGGAAAAAACTCTAAATGACTGTAAATTGAGTCAATACGTCTTCCTCCTTCCTCAAAACCTCAGCTACAAACCAATTTCGATTAAGATAATGCCGAGCAGGCTTCTGTCAGCAATCTCATTCCCTTCTCAAATCTTGAAAAGAAGTTTAAAAAAAAAGTTGGGGAAAAAAAAAAAAAAAAAAAAGAAAAATCCCCGTCTTCGAGTGCTACCAGGAACAAAAAAAAACCAAATAAACAAACAAAAAGCAAACCCCGTGTCACTTTACACACACATATTCCAGGGTAGATTAAACTCGGTTCAAGGTCCCGGTTTCGATTAAAGCCACAACACAAGAGCACACGAGGGGGACAGCCGGGTGTCCTCCGGAGGAGTCTTGCACCCCGGGGCAACGCTGGGCGTTTGTCCCCTCCGCCACCTTCCCTCGGACAGCGTTACGAAAGTCCAACGACTGAGAAAGTGGAATGAAAACTCCTCCACCCTCCCGATCCCAAAGGATCCGTCTCTATAAAAATAATAGGGCGTCTCTTCACCGGTGCGTCAGTAAACTTGCAACTATTGACAAGGGAAAGTAAAACTGCGGTGCCACCTTACTGACCTTTTCTAATGACTGTCTGGTCATGCATTAGTAAGTGTTGATCTTCCACATTCTGGAAAGAGAAAAGGGGAGAAAGTTTCGCACCTTGAAGAGCTGAGAGGGAACAAGCCGGGGGGGCTTTCGGGAAACCCACCCCCTCCCCGCGCGTCCCCATTTTAAGGGCCGAAGGGGAGAAAAGGCAGATTTCTCTCCAAGAATGGGGATGGGGCAGGTAAACCCGGGATGTACAGGCCGGGACAGCGTCCGGGGAGCGCCTGTCCCGCCTCCCCCGATGCGCGGAGCGGCCCGAGGGGGATGTCTGTTGGGGGGGTCCTTACCTGCACCTCCTCCATCTGGTGAGCCATGTCGTGCAGGCCCAGGTTATCGGCCAGCGCCGAAGCGTCCAGCCCGTGCCCGTGGGGCAGGAGCAGCTCGGAGCGGCGGTACGTCTCCCGGCGGCTGCCGGCGGAGCCGCTCTCCAGCGCCGAGAGGTGCGGGACGAGCCCGGGGCGGCCGTGCGGGGCGAGCCCGGCCGGGTCCTGGCTCTGCCGGTTCGGCCAAGCGCTCTGCTGCTGGCTGGGGGGCGGCGGCGGCGGCTGGTGCAGGGGGTTGATGGAGAACGGGTCCCCGAGGTGCGAGTAGGGGTCGCTGGACTGGGAGTAAGGCAGCGGCTGGTAAGGAGGGGGAAAGTAGGGGGGCTGGAAGTCGGAGGCGCCCGAGTGGGAGAGCGGCGGGGCCGGGCTGTAGAGGTGCTGGCTGACGGCAGAGAGGTGCGGGAGCCGCGGGTTCCCGTTGCTGGTCCCATCGTGCCGGTCCTGGAAAGCACAAGGAGGGGGAGAGAAGGGGGCAGCCGTCATCGGGGGCAGCCTGGACTCGGGAACACGGCGAAATGGGGCTGCGGGGGGGGGGGGGCACTTGCTGGCACCGGGGAAGGAGAGAGCAGAGCCGAGAGCCGCCCTGCTCCTGCCCAGGGAGCTTGGTCTTTGTAGGGCACTTCGCGGAAGAAGTCAGCCCCACTCCCAGGGAACAGACTGCAAACCAGCTCTCGCTACACTGCTCATCGCAACTACACCAGACCAACCCTCCCGCTTGGGCAAGTCATCGGAAGAATCATTAAAATCAGAAAAATTCAAATCAGCGACGCAGCTTCATTTCCGCCGCGCTGCCCTGGCTGGGGAGGAGATACGGGGGCCCGGAATTGAGGACCCGCCGCCCTTGGAGCGAAAGGCCCAAGGGTCCCCGGCACCCCCATCCCTCCCACACCCTGAGGTCCCGGGGGCC
>VYXB01002379.1:128677-178727 GCA_013397135.1 Pachyramphus minor | reverse complement strand
AGGTCCCGGGGGCCGCCCGGGACGAGGCTCCCAGGGCTCTGTCCGATGGCAGCGGCGCGGCCGGGAGGGACGGCGGGGCTGCCTCCAGCCCGTCCCATCGCCTCTTGTACCCGAATTTCCAATCTCAGCAGTCAAAGCTGAAATGTCTACATTGAGCTGATCCAGGGATTTAGCAGCTTCTGGCTTCACGGTCATTAAAATAACAGGGCTAGTTAATAAGAGGTGAATGGGGTCCCAATGGAGCGTGAAGAGGGGACTGCAGCTAATCTGTAGGAGCCGAGCAGGCGGAGCGCGGCCAGCGGGGCCGGGGGGGCACAGGGGGACACGGGGGACACGGCCGCTTTCCGAGAGATCAAAACCCGCGAGCACCTCGCGGCGGGCGGGAGCCACTCCTGAAGAGGAAAAATGTGGGAAGGAAGGGTTCGCCCAGCCCGGCTGCTACCTGCCGGGCGGTCCCTCCGCTTCGCCCGGCCCCCGCCAGCCCCAGCGGGACCCGCAGCTCGCCCCGGTCCGACCGGCGGGCGCTGCGGCTCCGGGAACACCCGCTCCCGCACGGCGCTGTTCCACGGGCGCGTGGGGGAGGCGGGATGCGAGCTCGGTTCTCCCAGCCGGGGCTTTCACCATGTTTTATTCGAGTTCAAAAGACTCGTTAAAAAATATAATTAATTTTTAAAAAAAATTACAATTCGCACCTCCGAAGAGGGGGAAAAAAAACCCAACAAAAACCAAAAGGCAAAAAGCAAGCCGGGGGGCTTCGGGCAGGGAGAGATCGCGCCCGGCGGGGAGGGAGAGACGGGCGCCGGCTGGGAGGGAGCGGCGCGGGGGCTGCAGAGCTCCGCGCTGCCCCACGCCCGACCCCCCTGCCCCACGGCCGCCCCCTCCCCGCGCTTCTCACCTCGCAGTCCTCTTCGTACTTGACATTATCTGCTAATTTCCACAACATGGCGTCCAGCGTCCAAACCAGGTGCGCGGTGCCGAAAACAGACGAGAGCTCAGCCCCCCCCCCACGGGCGGTAAATCCACGTCGGCGCTGGGGAAGAGGAGCGGCCCCCCGGACGGAGCTCAGTTGGCAGGCATGAAGGCAGATGACGGACTAACCCTCCGCGCTTATGGTCACTCGGGTTTTTTTCCCTGCCCAGACGCCCTTAATGGCAATAGGATTATCCTAACTCCTCCCCAGGGATGGCTCGGGCGCCGCGGCCGCCAGCCACTCAGGAGGGAGCGCGCAGCCCCAAGCCACTCCTTCCGCGCCCGCGGAGGGATGGGCGGGCAGCGCGGAGCCGGAGCCCCCCCAGCGCTCAGGGCACGGGGGGCCAGTCCCACCCCGCGGGGAAGGGGTCATGCGTGGACATCCCCCCGCACCCACTGCAAGGAGGCTTCCCCGAATCCAACACGTGTTGGATTTTTTGTGGTTTTTTTTTTTTGGGGGGGAGTTAATGTTGGGTGTTCCCCCACTCCCCCACGCGTGGAAGGGCTTTGCTAAAACCCGCGTGGGGCGGCGCAGCGCCGGTGCCCCCATGCTCGGCGGGTGCGGCGGCTTTTGGGCGGAATAAACTCGGAAAAAGTCCTCGTAGCAAAAGCGAGAAAGTCCGAGCGCAGACGGGGCTTCATTTGCATAATTGTCAAGAGTTTGAATTACTGATTACAACTTGTAAGCTACTAATGTTTAAGGTATAATTTACTTAATGATCCGACAAGATTATTGCAGTGGTGTTGAACCCCCGGTGGGTAAAGCAGCCCTGATTCAGCGTCCCCGATCCAGGCTCTGTGAATTGTGCGACTGGTTCCTCGCATCATCTTCTTTATTACTATTATTTTTAATTTTTTAAATTTATTTTTTGTAACGAAAATCCCGCCTGTCTAATCTTTTCACGCAAACTCGGGGCTGGGGAAGCAGGTGGGAGGTGAGACAGGCAATTTCGGACGCCGTGAGCACACTTTCATCTAAGCTTAGAAAATACTTCCCTGCCAAATTGCTACCTTTCTGCAGGCATTTGATCTATGCAGTTATGTGTGTCAGACAAAATGAACATCGTTTTCAAAAGCAACGACTTCTCCCAGTGTTTTAAGGTGCATCCGGATCACTGCTCATTTACATGAGAGGAGCAAGTGTTTGTTTATTGTGGCAGGGACAAAAGCTGACCCTGGACAGTGCTGGCTGCGGAGATCTCGGCTATCAGTGCCCGGGGACGAGCCGCCTGAGAGCTGCTATTAAAGGCCCGAGATAGACCCACGACTCGAGATTAAACCAGATAGCACTTCTCTCATGGGTTTTGTTTTGTTTTTCTCCTAAAGCTCAGGGAAGAAAAAATACAAGAACAATAATTAAAAAAAACCCAAACCAAACACCAAGCATCATCCGACTAAATAAATGATCTAAAAATAAACCCGAGGAGGACGGGGGTGCTGGAAGTAACTGTTGGAGGTGTTATCTGCCTTATCTAGCACGCAGGTGCTGATTTGCAGCAGTTGCATTAAGCCCATCATCATCAGCGACTCCGCATTATCATTTTTGGTGGAGTCTCTATTTATTTTTTTTTAACGACGGTGTTTTTCTTCCAGGGATGTTTCTTTGAAATGCAGTTCGCGACGATTATTAGCGAGTGTGCTTGCGCTGCTCCTGGCGTCATTAAGACTAGGAATCTAAATAATAAAATACAGGGGGAGCTTAAAGTTCATTTGTATTAAAGGGACAAGACGGATTTAGAAAGAAACGAGGAAGGGAACCGTCGAGATTCCCGGGTTTGAGATTAGTTCTTCTTCCTTCCATAGAAGGATTGTAGGAACATTGGGTATTTTTATTATAACCTCAGAAGCCAGATTTTCTCTCTGCTCAGAAGTGTCACACTGAGAAGCGCACACGATTTCATCGTTTTTTGGAATTGTCGGTGCCTGAACGTTTTGGTGGCCAAAATCGCGAAGATGAATTCTGGTTCTTATTATTTACTGTATATATATGAATAATATTTATAAATAGAGGCGTGGAAGAGCATGAGGGATATATAAAGAATTACCTAAACAAGGCGACCAAAATAAGCGCTTGGCTTGGTAGAAAACAAACCGAGAAAGCAGAGAAGAGCCTAAATACGGCAAAGTTTGAGTCAAACTTTCGCGTTCATCCACTTGCGCCTCGGTCTCTGCTGCTGCAGCGGTCGCTGCCAGGGACCGGCGCAGGTCCGGGCTCCACGGGGAGCACACGGGCAGAGCAAGGCGAGGGAAAGGAGGAGAATGGAAGGCAGGAAACCCAGGGAAGGCAGGGCAGGGGCGGGCAGTGCCCGCCGCCTCCGCTGGTGCCCGGCCCGAGAGCTCGGCCCCGCACCTGGCAGGTGATGCCGCCCCGGGGCGAGCGCGGCCCCTGCCTCGGGTGCTTCTGTCGAGGGATGCTTTGACGAAATGAACGGCCAGGCACCCCGGCAGATCGGCTTGGGTCTGTCCTGAGGGGGTTAGGGAGGGGGATAACTCTTTCTGAGCCGCTCCCTGTCCAGAGCGTGGCTTTCCGCGATCCTCCGCGGCTCCGCGCAAGCCGAAGGAAGCGGGGTGGGCGGGCCAGGGGTCCCTACAGAGCCCCCGGGTAGCTGCACACAGCCGTGCCCTCCCGCGCCCGGCGGAATTCTCCTTTCCAGGGAACTCCCCGGTACAGGGAAGGCGCGGGCAGCCAGGGCTGCTGCAGGCACACGGAACATTCCTGGTGAGACACGGGGCAGAGCTGTGCAGGGACCGAGCAGCAGCCAAGTACGTGGCTCTTGACAGGTGGCGGCTTTTATTTACTTATTTAAAAATTATGTGTATATATATATGTAAGTAAAAATATGTGTCCTTACTTTGGGAATATCCCGTTTCCAAGAAGAAGGGGTGTGGTGCTTCCTGGGGTCTTAGTTCCCCCGCACACCTCTTTTGACGACGATGAAGTTTCCCAGGGGGGACCACGAAGCACCCCCAGGTGTGAACACGCTTCGGGAGGGGAGCCAGAGCGCACTGCTAAGCCTCTGTCACAGTCGGTAGTTTTCCTATTTGGCAGCAATTAAAAGAGAGCGTGGGGATGCTAATTAGTTACATCCCTCTTCCCCTAAAAATTATTTAAACACATGCATATCTGTATTGTTAATGAGGCTGCAGCAACCTGTCCGGATTGTCGCCTCGGCTCCTGCAGAGCTCTACAAAGGGAGCTGCTGCCCCGCGGGCCCGGGAGACTCCGCGGAACTTCCACAGCGACTCTGTGGGGAGGGGCGGAGAGCGGGGTGTCCCCCCCAGCCCGGAGGGGCCGGACCCCCGCACACAGCCCGGAGTCGGGGGGCAGAGGGGCTCCTGCGGAGGCGGAGGGGTGCGGGGGTGTCCCCGGGACAAGTGCCGCGGAACGTACTCGCCAGTCCATCCTCGCCAGCAGAGCCACGGGCCGAGCGGCTCCCGCGGCCGCCTCCGCATCCCCCCGNCCCCGGCTCCCCCCCCCCTGCCCAACCCTGCCCCCCCCCCGCCCCGAGAGGGCACCAAGAGGCGGCCCCGCCGCCGGGGGGTACGCGGGGGTACCGCTGCCGCTCACGGCCGTGCCCCGCTGCTGGACCGATCCCGCCGGCCGCGGCAGAGCCGGGGCATTTTAAAGAGGTTTTTTTTCCCGCTGATCCGCCGTTTCTCCTCCCTTTAAGGCGCCCCCGGGGATGGGAGGTTAAAGCGGGGGGCGGTGTGTATGTCTGTGCGCGTGTTTCCCCGTGGCTGCTGGCATCGGGAGCATCCCTGAAATCCCTGACTGGCGGCAGCCCTCAGCTGTGCCCCTCCGGGAGGGCAGCGGCCGCGTGTGAGCCGCTGCTTCAACCGCACAGCCCCGGGCTGCCCCCGCGTCCCCCGAGGCTCCCGCAGCCCGGGGCTGGCAGCGCCCGGCGGGGCTCGGGGCACCCGCACCGCTGTTACGGGTGTTCAGGGCCGCGTTGGGGCTTGGAGCGACCTAGTCTAGTGGGAGGTGTCCCTGACCATGGCAGTGGGGGTGAGATGATCCTTAAGGTCCCTTCCAACACAAACCACTCTATGGTTCTACACCGGTATTAGGGGCTGGCCTCCGTCGGGACTGTGACACATTCCCTTCCCAGTTCCCTGCCTCAGCTTCCAGCCCCTGCTTCTGCAGGAAGCGAGAAGAAAGCGTGTCCACACTGAGGCTAGTTTTTCCCCAACCTATTAATTTGCTTAATAAACAAGATTCCAGCTATGTTTTCTGCTGCTCCTTCCTGCTGGAGCTGCAGGGGCAGAGTCCCCTGGCCATAGCGTGCCGTGAGCCTGCAGCAGAGAGGATGTTTAGCAATTCCCGGGCAGAAGTGACAGGCTTTGGCACCAGGAGCTCACAGGCCCTGGGTCAGATGGTCCATGGCATGTGGCAGAGGTTCAGCAGGGATGTGCAGCTGCCTCGGGCTCCAGCAAAGGAGTTTCTCTGGCTTTCGTACACAAGGAGTTTTGCCGAGCTGGATGGTTTGCAGCAGGAGACGGATACCTGGGAGAGAGAGAGAGTTCACAGGAGCCTGCCTGCAGCCACAGCATGGGACAGGGGAGAGGCAGATCCAGATTCCCAGCCTGTCCCTGTCCTTGAGGCAGGAGATGACCACAAATATGACAGCAGCTGCATTTACCTCAGTCTCCTCATTCACAAAACAAGAATTACAGACCCAGTGCTGTTGAGAGCTGGATTCTAATCTGCTGGGATCAAGAGAGAGGTGGGAGCCATGATCCCCAAGCTCCTTCCATCCTGCCCAATGATCCTGAGGTACCTCCTCAGGGCTCTAACATTTTGCTTGCAGTGGTGTGATTGTTCCATTCCAGAGAGATGCCCTGATTTTTTTTGTTCCCTCCTTTTTAAATCCATCAGGAACAGCAGTGCCATAACCTTCATTGCTGTTAGTCAGAGTGTTGCTCCAAAGACTGCCATTGCTGGCCTGTGTGTAACCAAGCTCAGTTCCCTATTGCAGGAAGCAGACTCCACTTAAAAAACAAAAACAAAACCAAACCAAACAAAAACAAGATCAAAAAACCAAAACCAGTCAAAACACCACAATGCTAAATGTAAAATCAGGGTTCATAGATTTACTTAGGCTTTTTCTGAAAGCAAAAAGATAAACAGGTTCTTGGCACAATAGGCATAATTCATACTTTAAAAAATAAAGGTTGGTGGATCACACATTCCTACAGGTAATTGCTCGTGCTACAATAAGAAAAAAACCAACAGTACCAGAAAAAAAGAGAGAATCCCATAGCTTTAACCAGCTAAAAAGCTTTTCAAATACACAGAAACGAGCTGAAAAAATATTGCTTTGCACAACTCAGGATGTAGTTAATACAGGTCCTTTAATATGAGCTTCCCATTCCTTCTCCCCTTTCAGAAGAGGGAGTGAATGCTGCCACTGAGCTACACTTGCACTGTAAAAACATCTGCCATGAGAGGCTTCTTCATCCTTCCCTCTGCTCCCAGGGTACATGAAGCCTACACAATACCTTAAATGATGCACCATCTCTTAGTCAGAAAAGTGCTGAGGCACAGTGGTGATGGTTTGGGGAAGGTTCCTCCATGAACAGAGATGGACATCAAGTACAAAGAGTCTTTTTCACCCCCAGGTTTGAGGGATCCTGCAGCCTTTGCACCTTCAGGGAATCAACCAAATGTGTTAAGTGTGTTTTTTAAAATATCCACATACATACACAGATATACACTGACATGACAAGTTTAAAATCCTAATAGATAAATAATCTAAATGCTTTCCAAGAGTATTTTGAGCACAATATAAACCAGAGATGCAGACAGTACCTGTACAGCAGGGAAAGAGTTTACAGAGAATTCAGTTGCCTTATTTCTAGTTACGTTTCACTCTTCAGTCATCTTAAAGGAGTGATGAAATCAGTAAGCTGACCTTGATGTCAGGGAAATGGGTCATGTCAGTTGAAGCTCAGGATTTTCCCTGTAGTCAATTTAAATAAGTAAAGAAAACAAATTCAGTTACTCTTATACTTCCATATTCCAGTTCCTTGAAAACTTCGAATCCCTCCAAATAGCCAGTTTCTCCATCGAGGTCAGCTGGACAAAATCTGAACTGTATCAAAAATGAGGGAAATGTGGCAACGTGGCACCACGTTTCCTCCTTTGTGGTGTTCTCCATTGCTGGCACACTGGTGAGCTGAAACTCCATTACATGGCAAGATAAAGCAGAACTGTGTGGGGAAAATAAAATGAACTGCTGGTAAAAATTACATCAGTCAGAACTCTGCACCTAATGCACTCTGCCCATGAAGATCACGTTAATAAGGTACCAATGCAGAGCTGTCAGCATTACAAAATATCAGGTGCCAGCAAATGCCTCCAAATTCTTCCAAACCTGCTCCAAGCTGCATTCTGAAGGACTAGATTTTGGTTACTATGGCTAACATATGCAGATGCTGGGTGTTTTCTTAATAGATCTGTTGTTTTCCATGCAAAATTATTTGCAAAACTTCATGCACCACTACTGCTGCAAAGGAGATACTCTGGTGAAAGAATTCACACATTCAGAAACCTCTCATTCATGTTTGCCTAATTGTGTGCAGGTATGAGTGCAGAAGGACACAGATTTGGGATGTATGATGATTTTTCTTGTGTTAAAACCCTTCAGTTAAAATCTGAATTCAGGCAGCATTTCAGCCATCTTCACTCCTGGGCTTCCAGCCTTTCCCCCTCTGCCTGCACACAGGCACCCCTGCTCCAAGATCTCCCATCACTGCTGCTGTTAGCAGAGTTTTGTGCAGGAGCACCACTGTGACTGGGCAGCTCTGGGTCTCCACACCTGCTGCCCAGGTCTTTCTTTCCCCATGCTACATTTCTAGCAGAGTAGTGAGAAGTGCCCAGTCCAGTCCAGAGAAGTTTAAGTGCTGTAACAAAGGTATTTGCTGGACTTCCAACCTCCGACATAGTTGTTTCACAAAAGAGCCAAATTCCCAGTCCGTGGGATTTAGGAGTCATAGTCCAGACACTGCCAGGTAACATAGTGCAAGCTACTTTAAATCTCCTCCTCCTACAAAAATCCACCACTGGAAAGCACTGTCAATATAAATTATCAATGCATAAAAATAAAGCTGACTCTAACTTGCACCAGTTTTACACTGCATAAGGTGTCTTTGCCCCCACCATTGCAGCCTGATCTGGTCCATCATCCCATCACCAGAATCAATTCACAAAAACTCCAGAGTTGACTCTAACCATGTGTTTTGACTGACTCAGCAGAAAGGCAGCCCCAGGTTCACAGCTGATCCAGATCGAATTTGTACTGTTAGATGACTCGGGTGTCCACAGAGCTGGGATTAATGAGTCAGCACTTGAGGAAAGCCTTGGAGGGGATGTGAGAGGATCTTCTCTCTTCCTCTGGGGCACAGGAAGCTTTGCTTTCGGGACCCACGGGGCAAGGGTCTGTCAAGGAACAAGAGAGAACTTGATGGGCAGGGAAGGCAGTTTTTACAAGTGAGAGCTGAATCAGTGCAAGACGGACGGTGCCTTTGAAAGCCAGCCCTGATGCTGAGAGGAGAGGAACGAGGTCACCACTTCCTTGTGCTGGGCTGCATTAGAATTGAAAACAATCACAACAGCGAAACAAAACCAGCTCAGCTGAACAGATGCAAATCCAGCGGCAGACACGGGCTCAAACCAGGTCAAGCTGCACCCATGCAAATGACGGGTTCGCCCAGAGCACGGCGAGGTGTCCACGCCGAGGGTGTGTGTGCTGGTGAGCTGCCAGAGTGACCTGAACCCAGCCCGGGTCCCGGCTGCCGGGCACTGCTTGCCCGGGGACAGCCTGGCAAAGTGCCCCGTGCAGGCTCCACGTCCCCTCGCCGGATGCATCTCTGCCCATACAGCTCCACAGCAAGGCTGCAGACTCAGTAGCCCGAGGGGAGATTTGCCAGCAGAGCCAGCCCGATAAAGCGCTCCCCTTGTGTAAACACAGAATACACCAGCTAAAGTGCTCTTCTGTCAGCATAGCTTATCCCGGCAGAGTTTTGCCAAAGGAATCCTTGCTCCGTTTCAGCGAGGCTGTAAATCTGTTGTAGCCGTGGTTGAGAGCTGCTCAGAGCAACATCACTGCAAACAGCACAAATCTCTCCATCAGGTCAAGTTTATTCCCAGTTTCCAAGTCACGGTGTTGTTCCCAGGTGGGGCAGGTGTCACTGCTCTTTCCCAGCCAGCACACAAAGCCACCACAGTGGCCAGCAAAAGAAGGCCACTAAGTCAGGGTCTTCCAGAACCCCCAGTGCCCCAGGAATGCCCAGGCTCCATGTCCATGCCCAGAGCACCAGCTGCCACTTGTGCCTGTGGCTTGTTCCAGCAAAGCAAGCCAAACCTCATCAAGCCCACAGTGCCTTCTGGAACCCAAACCTGGCCCTGCTTAATAACAGAGGTGTGTGGATAGTCAGAGAGAGGCTTCCCAATGAATGGGAGGGAGGGATGAGTTCACACTTCTGCTGCCACAGCTGTTGCCCAGTGGTAGTTTCCTGGGACACTGGGTTGCACAGTCCCATTCTGTCCATATAAAACTCTGCACTAGCTGGGGAGGGGAAGGCTCTGAGCACTCACTTTTTTAAATCCTGAGCTCTTCCTCCCTAAAAGTCATTCCTCAGCTTCTCAGGAGAGCGTGCTGAGTCTGGTCAGTACTGAGGATTGTGTCTGCACACAAGCACGGGGGAATTTACATCTCCAGCAGTCCCAGAGTGAACATCTGCCATGCTCTGTTTGTCTTCACCAGCCCTGCACTACCTACACACGCAGGCAACACGCCATCTTCCTGTCCCAAAAGTTTGGGGATGCGGCATTTCCTTGTTTATAGTGGGGAAGCAGGAAACACAGAAATGTAAAGCAAATCTACAAGCTACAAACACCTCCAGCTCACCCTGCCCCTGCCCCGAGCTGGCCAGATGTGATCTGGGAGCTGCAGGAGCCCTTGCAGCACCCCAGACACCAATTCCCTCCCGGAGCAGGCAGAGCCATGGCTGGCGGCCCCCAAACCTGCTGACACATGGAGCCAGTTCAGAGTAGGCACAGGGAAAGCTCTGGAATCTGCAGACATGCCCAAAGGGTCTTGCTCAGTGCAGAAAGGCTGCGATGGCAAAGAGGTGATACTGAGTTTGCCAAGACCTGGGCTGCAACCACGGCCTCATCTTGTTCCCTATGGAAAATCTCTGGGTGGAGGCTGAGGGCTGTGTCGCCCTGCTGGAGCTCTGCAAGTGGGTTATGGCACAAGGCTCCCCACGCACACACCTCGCTGGCTCCAGTCTCAGGACAGTCTCCCCGAACCATGCAATTGATGCTCCTTGTAATTTTACCTGAGCTGGTGCCATTGCAAATGCCATTCTTATCTCCCTAAGTACAGATCCTCTCTTGAGTCGTTAACAATGTCATACAGCAATTTGTTACATAAGCTCATTAAGTTTTTTAATATATCTATGTTAATAGGCACATAAATATGGAAATCTTAATTTCAAACCTGTTTGTGAAAGCATTAGCTGGGAAGCTAGTCTGAGAAAAAGCAAACATGAGCCAGGAATACCCAGGGACTTATTCAGGGTTTAGGTATCACTGCTGAACAGAGCAGAAGTGGAGCTGTCAGGAGTTATGCTCCTCACTGCGCATCATCTTCAATGCTTTGAAAGCATAGTCTCAACAGAGAGCCTTCAGTTAATGTGCTCTGCTCTTCCTATCCTCAGCTATGCTACAGTGATAAGCTACTATTATTTCTATTATTTTTTCCCTAATTGCAGGTGGATGGTCACCACAAATAAAAGGACTGGTTCTCCAAGGGAACTATCAGCGCTGACTGCATCCCAAACATCCCCAGTGAACAACTGTAAATAGCAAAATGCATTTTAAAAGGGTTCAGCTGTGTTTCATCTTATTAATTTTCACTATCATTTGTAATAGTAAATACTTTTTCTACTGCATTTTATACATATATATTTTAATATATATGTTTTCCTACACTTTTTCAGATGTTTGGCTTGACCCCTTTAATTTGCTGGTTTAACATGGGAGAACATTTACACACCTTGTGATCATTCCCTGAAAGGATCCTGAAAAGAAAGGAGCTCTCAATCCAGAGTCCTCTGTTCTGGTCCCTCCACTGTGGCTTCACCAGGAGCATCTGCACAGGCTGCATTCGTTCTACAGGCACGTGAAGTACATTTGTACTGCTGTCGATAAATCACAACACCCAGTGCCTGCAGATGGAAGTTCACATGAAATTACAGTGCTGTGAAGTTTGTTGCTCCATATTAATCCTCTCTGTAAGGCTGGGCTGCCAGAAGATGCCAGATCCAGGCTGAAGGCATCTGGGTGCCAGATGAGCAACTGTATGCCCACATTGAAGCAAACTGGTTCAATTTTAAGATATTTTTTGAGGGGTGAATTGGCTGGGGTAGTGGTGAAGTGCGAGCTGGAGCAGGACAGAGCATGGTGCTGGTGGACATGTCACACCACGTGCTCCATCTCAGCAGGACAGACGTGTCCTTGTGCTCCTGATGCTCACCAGCTGCTGGATGCTGCAGCAGTGTCCGGATTCACTTGCGGAGCACGTGGCCTCAGGCTGCTCTTTTGTGGGTGTCTGCACCAACACAGCTCACCCACGCCAAAAGACTTGATGGAGGGGGGATAGTTTTTCCCTTCCTTCTTTTTTTGAGCTCCCAGCAGCAGGATCCAGCTCCTGGCACTTACTGGATCCCTTCAAGCATTGCTTCTGTTGTGTGAATTTTCTGCTGGATTAGTGGCCCCCAAAGGACTCCCATGGAGAGCAGATGCCAGCAGGGATCTCCAGCCTTTGAGCCTCCTTACTCCACAGCAGTTTCTGTGCTGCTTTTCCATGTGAGCCAGCCAGGACATTAAAATACACTTCCTTCTTCCTTGTCAGGTAGAGGGAGAGACCATTCCTAGGAATTGTACTTCAGGAAAACCTTCCTCTTGGCATAACTGGGACTGGAGGCAGCGCTCCTGAGCCTGGTGCCCAGCAGCCTGGGCATGTCCTCAGCCTCTGCATCCCACTGCCCAGCCTTCCCAGGAAAAATGCCAAGTGCTCTGCAGCCTCCACCCCTGCAAATGGCATCTTGTGTCATTGACACTGATTGTGAAATATTGCAAGTTGTTAATTAGGCAACAATGACCGATGAGAAGGGCATTTCCTGGCTGTTAACTGGAGATTCCTGACCTTGAGGTCACTGTCAGTCACCCAGGAATTACTAAAGCGTGGAAGAGAAGGAGAGAAGCAGACCAAGAAGAGCAAAACCCTCACCTTTTTAAGGTGATGGGTGCTCCTCCATTGCCCTGCCCAGCAGGGATGGCAGATATCTGTGCCTCAACCCTGGCTAAGGGCTGCCTAGTGGTGCTCTGGTCTCTGCCCCTCTCCTCCTGTTATTCCTATTTCCCAATTAACCTCTGGGGTCATGATGAAATAGAACATTAAATATTCAAGGATTATCTTTTTTATGTATAGCTGAAAGGTGAAGCTGCAATTAGCAATGAGCTGGGCTCCTGCTGGGCCTGTGCGTACTGATCCCTCCCCACTTCTAAAGGGAAGGTTTACACCAACTCCTCTGCTATAAAATTGGGACCTTTCTCCCATTTAACCCCGGTGCTGCCTCTACTCTCCCTTACAGGTGGCTGCATTTCAGTACGGTGGCTTCTCAGGGTTAATTAAACTGCTGTGAATTACTGCATTTCCTGAGGGGTGCCCATGTGAAACACCGTGTTTGTGTTTCCACAGAGAAGCACCTCTGGTTAGAGAGGACCAGCAGCACAGGAACCTCTGCAGCCTGGCCCTGGGCCAGGACTCGTGGGCCACATCTGAAGGACGAGTAGCAACAAAAATTAACATCCCCATGCCCTACTTCTCCACACAGAATTTGGCAAATGAACTCCGCTCTGAATATGAGCAGAGAGGAGCCAGAAGGGAGCAAAGAACCAGTCAAAAACACGTGGGGTGGGACACCCCTCTTTTTCTTGTGGTGCTGCCCAGGCACTTGGATTTATAGCTGAGTCACCAGTTCATACAACAGCAAAAGGCCAGAAGCCTGACACTGCAGCTGACTCTCCCTCCCTCCTCTAAATCATGGAATTATAGGATGGTTTGTGTTGGAAGGGACCTTAAAATTCATCTTGTTCCACCCTTTGCTATGTGAAGGGACACATTCCACTAGACCAGGTTGCTCAGTGCCCCATCCAACCTGGCCTTGAACACTTCCAGGGGTATATAAATCCTGCATATATTTCTTTTCTAGGCAAAACTCTTTATATTTGTACCTTGGTAAATGCAGACAGTAAAAATGAAAGAAATAAGAAAAGTTATTAAGAATGTGTGTTAAAGGCAGAGCTGCTGCAGCTTTTGCTCACCTGTTTGTCCAGAAACATTCAGCAATTCCTGAGGACCTCCAAGGGTGATGGCTCAGAGATGTCTTCAGACTAGTAGAAGTAAGTGGTCACACACATTCTTAACCCAAAATAGCTTTCATGGTCGAGATTAGCTTTTGGCTAAAGAAACAGTGGTAAAATTATAATATAGAGGAAATTGTCAGGTGCAGAGCTTTGAACATTCAGACTTTCTGAGGAAAAAAGTTGAGCTAAAAGTTCAGCCCACAGTTTGTAGCCTGTTTTTGTTGCCTTATCCTTGGCATATCTGCAGACAGGCAAGGATTGCTCCACCTTGCTAGAAACTACAGGTAGAGCTGGGCAGCACAGAAGCTCCATCCTCAGCAGCTTTGTTGAGAAGATGACAGAAGCCAAAAATAATATTGAAAAATTAACCCAATCAAGCAAACAGATTTTTTTTTTTTTACGTGGTATTTCCTATTCCTTTCAGCCTGAGGGATGCTCTGAACATCTCTGTTTAATACTCACCATACATAAATGATCTGTCAGCTCATCTCACCTGGATGCAGGTGTGAGTCAGGGTGTTCCTCTCCTTTCCTGTCCAGCTTTGTCTCCCATTCCCAGAAAAAGCAGGTAAGTCCTGTTATCCTGTCTGCTGAACACTGATTATTTCCTATGAATGTTCAAGCCAATCATGATATGTTGGCCCCAGAAGTACTAGTAACGAGTGGCTTTTCTGGAACACTTCTTGGGGATCAAAATTCACTCACTTTTTTTTTCCCCCAGGTGGGTGTGCTAAACCAGCAGCACCAGTGGGAGAATGAAAGGACCTGTTATACTTCAGTGCAACAAGGTTTTCCCACTCTTCATGAGGAGCATAATGCCCTTGAAACTTATTAGGAATCATACAAAGCAGGATTTATATGCAGCCTAGATTGATGAGCTGAGTTATGCTACCTTTTAAAAAAATCACAAAGTGATCCACACCCAGCAGAAATCAGGGGAATAAAGGCTTTTAACAGACAGTTGCTGCCTGTGAATTCTTTAAAAAATATTCCATCCTGTCTCTACAAAAGGTTGGTGAGGAATTTACAAACGTCCTAATCCCCCTCTAATCCTTTAAAATGCCGAGCTGTGATCGCACATGCTGTTTTGTGATTATGTGTCTTCAAGGGCTTGTTTAGATACTTATTTAAGAGATACCAACTCACTTTTGTCACAGAAAGCCAAAACGGCTTGATATGTTTTCATTGCACATTCTTCTGAAAAGAAACACCAGTCCTGCTGGGAAAGGCAAGGCATCCCCATCCTGTGCCACTGCCACAGCTTTTGGAGACAACCAGGAGCTCTTCCCGTGGTGGAGGTCATGTAGTTCAAGTTTGTAGAACGCTCCCCTCCTTCCTCTCTGCCTCAGCTTCTTTTCCTTTGCATGTGGTGAGAGCAAGGGCTCATTTCATTTTTTAAAAACATTTTAAGACCTACAGAGAAAAAGCTCTAGAAGAGGCTTGTTATTATATTGGTGGTGCCTTTAACAAGCAATTAATGGAGACTATGGCAGTTTTAAGTTGTGTGTGATATTTGTGTGCACAGATAACCAGGGCAGAGCCGACTTTGCTCATGTGTGTTTAATTAGAGCTGCATTTTCAATCCTTTTAATTTGTATCTCTTTCTTAATAACCTCAGCTTGGCAAAGGTTGAAAAGGAGTAAGGTTCATTTGAATATTGGGTAAAACTTGGTAACAGCTGAGCAGATTGTTTAGCGAAAAGGTTACAGCATGTTCTTTTAAGACCATGGGTAATAGTTGTAGGTAGTTAAGCCTAGGTTTGCGCCCTTTGAAAATGATTTCAGAGAAGCTTAATAAAAATACTCTGGAGCTCAGTATTTCGTCCAAGCTATGGGAAGTTTAACTGTATCAAATGGGGTTTATTTGCCTGTAATCTCAAGGCAAGGAAGATCACAGGAACATTGATTAGTTTTTGCAGCGCAGTTCTGAAATCTTAATGCAATTGCGTTATAAATTCATACTTAACTTCTGCCCAAAAGGAGAAAAAGCCATTGCAGACTCTTGCAATACCAGCTGATGAAAGGAAACATGCTCAGAGGTTAAAGATCCTACAGGAATGCTCCAAGCTGAATTAGTGAAAACAGTTTCAATAATCTCTAAATCTTGAACTGAGATCTAGTAAGGAGGAATGAACCCATTTCACAAGTACTGGCTGTTTTGTTTCAGATAAATCTGAAATTTCATTTCAGAGAAAAAGAGCTGTCATTAAATACAGGATAACTTGAAAAGAAGAACAGATAAAATCAGCAACTTTCAGTTGTAAATACTACCATGGATTTTACCCAACACACTGATGGATGGCTCTCAGTTCCTGCCAATGGCATCAGAAGACGGACCAGATTCCTCAGCCAGGTGACTTCTGGTTTAGAAGAAACAAGGCAAAGAGATCATGTAAAAACACAGGGACTTTCAGAGTGACGTTTCAGATGTACTGGGTGACAGTCTCCTTCTTGACAGCTTTTCTGTGCATTAAAATCCAACAGTTTGGCATGAAAATGACCACGCTGGGGAAATGTCTGTGCGCTTCAGACAGATACACCAAACCCAGCAGATGCCTATGTGTGTATCTGCCTGATTACTAATAGGGGCCAACTCTCAGCATGTTCAGCTTTGGTGCTCCCCAGACACTTTCCAGTGGATGGTAGAGACCACCACATAGTGAATAAAAGTTTATTTTTCTTTGTTATCATGCAGATGTGGTTTGGAAATGGCCCATGAACCCCCGAGCTGCTGTAGCTGGCTGGGGAGCAGCAGTGTAGACTAAAAAAAGGCCAAGTGTAAAAGCAAGGGCTTAATTTGTGCTCTGGCAAAACACAGCATCCTTATCCTCAGGACAACTATCACACAGGCAGCAGCAACACAAGCTCACAAATAACCTAATTTTTCGTTTCTGAGGATGTAAGGAAATAACCCAGGTCACCAACAATCCTCAGCCCAAGTGGCTGCACCAAAACTGCTCACCTCTCCTTTACTTTTGATCTGATTCAACAGGAATTCTCGTTCCAGATGCAGAGGGCTCACTGCTCCCTTCAGACAGCATTCCTTCCCCTACAAGAGCCCATGCCTACACTTTAATTCAATATAAAGACATGTCTCTGCACGAAACTTGTTGCAGCTGTTGCATATCTGCATGAAGTGATCTTCAACAGTCGAGTGAGCAGCATGTCTGCACTGCTTTGATTCTCTCTGACTACTCCAATTTTGCCTCAGATTGTTGTGGCCACACAGCACTAGGATGTTTTGAAATCAATAATCGTTGCTCTGGTCAAACTTCTTGCTCAACATTGCTCCATGTCTGTGCTGTCCGTGTTTGATGGGATGTTTCATGCTGGGTATTATATGATACTTCCCAGAAGGCATCAGAGTTCTCAGACAAAATTATATAGTTTTCATAATTCCTTTTGTTCATCCCATCACTCAGTTTTTTTCATATGGACCATTTTCTGACAGTGCTGGAAAACAAGAATAATCCCTGTGATCTTGACACGCCACCATCTCAGTGAAGCACGCAGAGCTCCCCACAGCAGTGAGGGCTGCAAGGTCTGAGGGCAGAGGGATTTGGGGCTGTTGGTACTTGCAAACATTCTGGTTCCACTCTGCCAGGAAAAAGCTCACCAATGTGACCCTGGGAGTTCAGCTGTCGAGGAGAACCTTTTGTCAGTAAGGCATTTTGCCACAACATGGGTAGGGACTGGGCCAAGGAATATACTTCCTTAGGAGGTAGCAGGTGGTGTGATCCCCTCTGATGTCCTGTGTTGAGATACAAAATAATGTCTAACAGACACAACACCTTCAAAATGACACTGCTGCATGTGCAGGGGCCTCAGAGGTGTATCCTGCCTTTCTAAGTACAGGTGGTGACAGTGCATTTGGTCCTTCTGGAGTTGAAACAGCCAAGGATTTCATTACTCTGGTTGTTTGGCAGGGGAGCAGTTGTCATCTCCAGCACAGCTGTGCTGAAAAGTGTATTCCCAAGAGAAGTATCCAGAGCAAAGGAGAACTGGTAGCACCACAGGCTGCCCTCCATCAGCCCAGCATTTGCTACTCAGGACCTGCCTATGTCCCTATGTCTTCACCTTTTCCACTGCGCTTCCAAAATGCTGCAACTCTCCACCCTTCTAAGGGATACAAATTCTTTAAACACCTTCCTGCCTTGAATTCCTTTTCTAGCAATATTATTTAGACTGGCAGTCAAGCCAACATCATCAACTACAGCTCAGTTAGGGCGTGATGGCAGCTATGGGGAAAGAAGCAGGAGAGGATGACATCTATTAACTCACCCAGCCTGCAGTGCTAAAACACTGTCTTTTCTTCAGGGTTTTTTCATTAATTTTTTAAGAGTAAATCAATGCTGAGTGCTGAAATCTCTCACAAACACAGCACAACTTCTCAAGGTAACAGCAAATTCTGCAAACTTTCCAAAGTTTGACCTGTGCAGCACCTCTGCCAGAGCGGAGCCACCGGCACTGCAGAGCAAGGGCTGGCGCTCAGCTCCAGTGAGCAAAGCAGGGAAGGGATCTGTGAGTGTTCCTCATCTCCCAAAGCTACACACACTCCTGCTGTATTAATAAATCATCAAAAGAAGACTGAGAACACTGAAATACTTGGGTTCACATCAAGCATAGCTTCCAGATGCAGCATCTTTAGTCTTGAGTGAACAGTAAACAACCCACAAGGATGGGAATGGAAGCAAATCACCACTGACAGGGAGAGCTATGGGCAGTCCCAGCAAAAACACAACCTGCTTGCAGAGGGACATGACTTCCCCCAGGATGGTGGCACCTCTCAGCAAAGGGCTGTTTTCTCAGAACTTGAACAGCAGGAGAAGATTGAAGCAAAATTGACCAGCCTGCTGTACCACACACGTGGGCAGCACGGAACAACAGGACAGAAGCAGAGCAAGAGCCTCCCTCATTCCCCACTGCCTGAAATGGTCTGAAATCCTGCTCTGATGCCAAGAGCTTTAGTAGGATGCCAACCCAACAAGCACGTCAGATCATTGTGCCATCTTCTCCAAAAATCCTCCTCTGCCTTTGATATGTTAATCCTGCGTAAGGCAAATTCTCCCATTAGAATATAGTCCATTCTGGTCTCCATGCAATCTGCATTATCCAGTTCAAAGTTAAATTAAAAATCCCAACCTGTGTGAATGTTGCAATCACATTATGAAATCTGTAAATCTATTTTTAATGTCTTAATGCTGCTCTAGTTGAACAAGGCAAAGAGGCTGCATGGCATTTGCTTTACACTTTTTGAGATTCTCATGCACTAGTTAAATATTCACTCTGCAGCGTTTGCATTTCCAGTACTGCAGGACCCTAAAATAGAAGACAAGTTTTTCTTTCCCTCTTTTGTTTTTAAAATTCCAACTGCAAGTAACTTGACTCAGGGATCTCTCAGAATCAAACATGGAACACTAGACATTGCAAGGAGAAAATGTTTCAGAGTAATACAGATGCCAGAAAAAAGTCTGAAACATGCAGCTATTTGCAGTGTTTTTATGGGGTGACAGAGCAAAATATTTGATTTCATTTCAAATTTAAGATATATTAAATGTTAATTCTCTGAGTAGCCTGTTTTTACTAAGAAAATATTTGAACATTACTGGAACAACTCAAACAATGGATCCAACTCAACTATCCCAAATCAACCTCTTACAGAATATTACTTAGGGGAGTAGTTTGTGCTTTTCATTTTTATCTGGAATGGAAAGAAGCTCCAAAGGACTGGAATTTTCTCTGTAACAAAACCTCTATTTTCTGACCAACTGGCTTTGAAAAATCAGTGTATTAAGTAGTCAAATAAATCCTGCTGTTTTCACTCAAGAGGCATCCTCTGAGAAGTCAGGCACTGGCTCTCTCTGCAGTCACTATTCTCTTTATCACTATTAGTATTTCCCCACTCATAATTACGATGCATTCCTGGTATTAGGTGCATACAAACAACATATGTATGCACACAACAGAGAAATAAGGAAAGAACAGCAGGGACAATAGATGAATCCTGCGATCCCAGATTTTTCAGGGCAGACACCCCAGCAAACCTCTGTCACAGACACGCAGCAGCTCCCGCTGCGCCCCGGACCCCGCACGGTGCTGCAGCACCATCACCTCCTTGTCACATGGACTCGCAGGGAATTAGGGCACATTCCTGTAGGTGACAGGAGGGAAAGCTTTAGCAGAGCTGTTAATACCCGAGACATCGATCACGCCTGAAAAACGGAGATGACTCACAGCAGGGTTGGGGAGTTTCGGGAAACTTTGGGCAGCAAAGCGAACACGAACGTTTAGAAGGGCAGAATTTGGGTTTGCGGGGGGTCTTGAGGGACCCCGCTCGCCCTGCTAAACCCCTATGTCCCCTTTCCTCCTCCTGCCCCCTGCTATGCCTTCCAATTCCTCGCAATCCCTCTCGGTCACTCCTTGTCCCCCCCGGCCCGGGGGTGCTCCGTGCCCGGGCTGCTGCCGCCACCTCCCGGCCACCGCCTGCAAGTGCAGCCCGGCCTCCGGACTCGGGGCTTCGGCTCAAAATTCCTAAAATAAAATGAAATTAAAATAAAAAGTCTTAAAAGACTAAACCCAGCCAACCGCCCCGCCCTACGGCCACTCCAGCTCAGCCATTGCCTTCGGGATCCATGCATTTCACAGCCCCCGGGATGCCCCTCTGCCCGCTCCCTGCTGGGGATGCCGCATTCCCCAGGATGAATCCCCAGGTGAATCCTCTTTCATTTACAGGTGCTTGTTCTCAGGTAGTTGAGGGTGTGTCTGTGACACTGAATGTCCCCCCCATTCTGGCAAATTCCAGCTCTTTTTGCGGTTTTCACACACGGGAGCGCCGGGCTGGCTGTGCCCATGGAGCCTCCCCGCTGCAGCCAGTGGGTCGGGAGCGCTGGGGACTGTTTAATGATTCCTAAAAGAATTGGAACATGCAAATCAAATGAGCTTGGAGTAGCTTAAATCTCAATGGGGAAGTAAATGGCTCCAGCTTAAGAGATCCAACCAGCCCAGCATGCCCGCTGCTGATCGCAATTCAAATGCAAGCAGATTCTGTTTCACTGAATTAAACAGGAGTGCTTGTTCAAATATTAGGAAAGATAAGAAAAAACGGTCTTGGAGAAACAAATCCTGCTGTGCTGGACGAGCTCCATGGACTAACTAATCCGGGATTCTGTCCTAGGAGCCACCAGCACCAAATATCTGAGAAAGGTGTAAGGTACAGACACCTCGTCTCACCCGGGACCTCAGGGATGTGAACAATTAAGGTAAACACAATACATATATAAGAACTGGGTAGCCTTAAGTGAGAGATTAGAGCTCAACTTCATCAGCCTGAACACACAATGCAGTTATAATGACTGAGTTTTCAATTTTGTTAATGTAATTTATTGGTCCCAGTCGGATCCCAGCAGGGATGAGGAGACCAACTTCAAAGGACACTTACTGGGCTCACTAAAAATACATGTTAATCACATTAGGAATACCATGTTCTCACAAGTAACATGTACTGCAAAGCCTGACTGGCAGCTGGAGCAGACAGGGTGGGAGCAGGGTCAGGGCACTGGCTCTGAAAGGGAATCGATGGGGGTGAGGTGAGCACATGCAGGTATTGTGGTTGGCCTGGCCAGTGCTAATAATCATTTCCATTCATAAGCATGAAAGAGTCAAGTATTCCCACCCCCCCACTGCCATTTAAAAAGTATCTGACCTAATTATTACTATCCCTGTTGTGTAAATTCAGCACTTTGTCAGTCTGAATAAATGTACATTAGCCTTAACATGAGTGAGACAAGTTTAAACAATGAAGGCAGCTTTGTAAAGCTCCCTCGCTTTTTAACTTATTTGACACCACAGTAAAGCGCCCATTTAGACTAAAGAGTTCAGCACATTTTGGGACCCATTAAATACCCAGGTTGAGACTAGATATTCCCTTTTTCTTTTTTTAATTTGTCCTACCTAGTTGCTAAAGTCAGCATAATTGAGCAATAAGCTGCTTTGCATTTCTTTAGCTTTGTAGGCAAGTTGCAGAAAGCTACACCCATCCTGTCCAGCCGAGCCCTTCCAAGGTAGGGCAAACCCCACTTATCACTGGGACTAAGTCATTCCTCGGAATTACTTTTAATTAAAAAATTTACTTTTAATTAAAAAAGAGAGGTAACTCATGGCATAAAAATGTGACATTCATGACTGTTAGGAAAACACTGTCAAAGTGTTTCTATTTTAGGCTATAAACATAGTTATTTCCAGAGCCAAGTCAGCCTTGGACAGAATCATTAAGGCTGGAAAAGACATCCCAGGCCATGGAGTCCAACTTGTGACTGATCCCCACCTTGTCACCCAGCCCAGAGCTCTGAGTGCCATGTCCAGGCCTTCCTTGGACACCTCCAGGGATGGGAACTCCACCACCACCTCCCTGGGCAATGCCTGACCACCCTTTCTGTGAAGAAATTCTTCCTGATCAAGAAATTACAAGCTCCAGGCCTATCCTGACTCAAACTGCCCTCAAACTCAGTAGCCTGGAAGATGGAGGAAGTTCAGCTGGGTGAGGTGGCTTGTCCTTGGCTGCATGAGAAAGGCAGTGTGAGAGCAAAGAGGGCTGAAAAACCAGAGCATCATCACCCTGATTATTCTCTATTCCCTGCCCTCCATCACTGAGCAAAGCATAGGCTGATTTCTATAGGCAGCAGAAAGAAAGAGGCAAACAAGAGAGGTGGTGGTGGAAAAAGTAGTAGTGCAGTCAGAGATGAACAATTCTGCAAAGGGAAGGAGTTGTCCTTCACCAGTACATCCTTAATTCTTAAGTAAACCTCTTAGAGCTGTCCCAAAGGTTGAGTTCTGCTGGATGTGAGGCAAAAAGTTGGTAGGGAAACATTTTAAAAAGAGCATTTCATTTTACTCAATGCCATAATGAAACGGGTTCCTCCCCCAATGAGATCTGTGGTCAATCTGTAAATTGAATTCTGTCACTGACCTGTAAGAGATACTTTAATCCACATGAACTTAAATGCTTGACAAAACCACAGCTACGACATTGTCAGCAGTACCTCAACAGGAACTGGGCACTTGGATGGATATTTAGTTTTAAATCCTGGTTTACAGGCAGAACTGCAGATGGATCAGGATTCCATCCCTCTTACTCATTTTGAAGGCTGGTAAAGTTTGAAACACAGAAAAAAAAACCCCCAACTCAATTATAATTTCTAGCTGTCAGGAAGGAATTCTATCAGCTCCATCCTCCAGAAGGAAATCCACACTGTCTAGCAGTAATCAGTTCCATTTGTGATCCTCCCAACAAAACACTTTTTGTCTGTGATTTGTATTCAGCTTAGGACACACTGACTTCAGACCCTCTGTGGATTGTAATGTCTAAACAGCCTTTTTATTTTTAAATGCAACTAAGAAACTATTTGGCAGGGTCACCACAGCTCTGAATCTGGAGCAAAATATACCAACTGCAACTGGTGTCTGGCCTGCAAAGCAAGGCAGGGCACTCACAGACAACTGTGCTCCTTCAGCTTAGCTAAGAATAGGACATTAATAAGAAATATTTTCATCTAACAAGCATTATGTTTTAAAGGGAACTTCCAGCTTTTTTTTTTTTTTTGTCAATTTGACTGGCATGTGATGATCTCATGGTGTGGAAGCTGGAGACCAAAGCAGACTGTCTTAGCAAACCACGTGCACTTTCCCACTGCACAACTCCCAAACTTCAGTCCCCTTATGGAGAAGGTAGTTCTACATTTTCTCCTAAAAAAATAAATCATGGGAAATAAATGTTAACATATTACAGAATGAAGTCTGCCCCTTGAAGCTTACTATTCACTTACTACAAGAGTTTTATCAGCAGAGTGTCACTAATTCCAGTCTTTCCAGAACAGATACTACATGTTCCTCCTCAGCTCTGCCTCCCCAGTGGCTGCTGGGGCACTGCTTTCTCTCTGAAGGGTTTTAGCCTTATTTTCTGGAGACTCAGGGCTGATGCACCCTTCTGTTGTGCCAGCAACATTATAAAACATGGTTTAATTTCAATTAAGATTCACAGAGATATAAAACTCCTGGAATACAAGCTGTTTTCAGATGTTTTGTGGAAAAAGATGGCTGGAGAGGCAGCAATCCACCCCAAAACCCACCTCTGGGGATAGGAGGTGTGCAAGGTCCACTGCAGGATAGGAGGAGTGCAAGGTTCACTCTTCTCCATGGAGACAAAATGCCAAGTTCCCAGCACCTCTGGTTCCCTTCATGGATCCATATGGGGTACAGGTGAGAGCACAGGGAGGTGTCACCTGCAGCAGGACACCACAGCTGCTCCACAGGATCTGAGGCTGTGCATGCTGTTATGGATTATCTGGGACAAGGGGAAAAGGTAGTTTTTGGATATCCCATGAAACAGCATGAAATATCCCACATGATCTGGTGAGAGCAGGGAATGCAGCTGCAGTTCTGAACATCAATAGCCAGGTCTGGATGTGGGAACACCCTCAGATTTTTGGCTTCAGAGGCACCAATATGGAAAGGACTGAACCTCTGCGAGTGTGCAGCCAGCCAGCCCATCCCAGGATTGTGGCTCAGGATACACAGCTTTCCAGCCCCTTTCCAACTCATGCACATCAGGGCCAGGTTTCACTACCAGCGTTTGATCTTTGGGCTGAGTGAAGGAAGTCGCTGAATTTCAGTTCAGTTCCCAGTGGGCAGGTTCCACATCACAAAAACATCCCCCTATTATACAACTGACACTAATTGGATCCTTTTTTAAGCTCTTCAGAACAGAGGCCAAGGCTTGAACATCATGGAAACAAAAGTAACTGTTCTGTGAATTCCCCGGACCAGACACATGGATGCAATGCTGCAGGACACTTATGTGGCATCTCAGAAAATATAGGTTTCAGATTCTAAGACTTCTGCAGTTTTCAACTTTCACCAACATTCAAATTCACCTACATTAAAAGAAAATTAAATTGCCCTCCCCAACAAAAAGCAAACCACAACAAAGCAAACATCCTCCAGCAAACTATGCACTTGAATCCATTAAAACTTGCCAAGTCAACGTTCCAGTCCCTGCTGTCGATCCTGGCCAACAGCACAAGTGTCAGTTTGGGCTCCTCTGTTTTACACTAACAACAGCCAATTGTGGCCAGGAATTGCATCACATGCCAGCAATATATCACATTCCTTCACTGCTGGTTTTCTGAAAAGGGAAAGAAAAGCCCTCAGCAGTCACTGCCAACACTTCTACAAACCATAAACGTTTTAAGAACTTCATCCACGACATCGGGATGGTGGAATATTGAACACAATCCTCCCAGAGTGACACAGCACAAAGTAATAAACCCAAGGGGATAAGAAGAATCTGTACATTAACCAAATCATGCCAATCATGAACTTATTTTAACAGCTGAGCAGATAAGACTGAAAAAAGAAGTCACTACCATGGCCCAATGGGCAGGAAAGTCTGTTACCAGAAACTGGACTCTGCCTGACATTAGTAAGAAATAATTTTAAATTTTGCTAAATTTTGCTACTTCTTTAGCAAATTAATAGCTAAATGAAAAGCATTAATTTAATTCTCCTTAGGAATTATAACTAGAAGAAAAGTACACTCCTATAAAACACTAATAGGACTTTAACATGTATTGTCAAACAATTACACTGCAAATAAAGGACCTACTGTGGTACACCTCTTAGTGCAGTAATTTCATTATCTGTAAGCAACAAATAATAAAGGATAATAATGAAAAGAATACAGAACAGGGAGAACAAAGCTGATTCCTAGACATGCATACAAAATGTGGCTTCCTGGGAGCTCCAGTAAACCTCAAAGTGTTTGATGTGATGTATATGTGGATTCACAGCTTTGGAAAACAAAAATTCTTACCACCATATAAATTCTACAACAAGGCAATTTTTAATTATACCTATCAAAATAATAATGAAATCCCAGAAGTTTCATTCTTGCTTGATTGCAAGATTCAAGCTTGCTTGAATCACAGAGACCACCTATGCAAATATCAACACAGTATTTGAATCTTCATTAACTATTGCCCAGTTATAAATGGGGACACTTCTAAAAATGAATTATCTTACATATCTGTTCAACTGAACATGAATGCTATGGTCACATGACAAGAGCAAGTTTTATTTAAATCAATGTCAAAGGGATAAATATGAAAGCAGATCTGGGTGACACACTATGCTGAGCATCTTTCTGTAACAATTAACAGTCAAACAGTTGTTTGCTGTTCAGAAAATAAAATAATGTGCAAATTCAGAATGGCAAATTGCTCCTCATAGATGGCCACAGAACCTCGCTGTCCCAGCAGAAAAGTAAAGAATCTCATACTTTTGTTTCACTGTATCCTAATCCTCTCACAGAAGGAAGCAAACTCCCACTTGATACTTCCAGTTTCAAGCCGCACACCCACAGAAGAAACCCCTAAAACCTTACTGGGAAAACAACAACCTTTTGCAGGCTCATCTTTAAATATAAGGTTTACAAGTGAATACTCTGCTACTAAAAACAGGCTACAACAATATGTATAAGAAAAATGCTGCACAAACATTTTCATGCTTGTGCTCTCATATATTCTGTCAAATAGGATGATACAGTAGTTCTACCAAGGGCTGGGTTAGCTTCACACCAAAACAGCATTATTGCTCTTTTTGCTGTCAGAAAGTCGCAGAAAGTTTGAATTCTGTACTAATACTTTGAAAACTACATAATTACAGGTGTGGCACAAATCAATAGAGGAGAAAAGCAGGCAGGAACTTTTCCCCTTCCTCCTCCTGAGGACACAGCCAGTGTGACTAAGGATGCCAACACCCAACTGGAACGAGAAGAGAAAAATTTCTGTGCAAAAAAACCCCAACCCAATATTTCAGAATGAGATCTGCTGCTACAACATGGATTCTGGTGATCTATTTCTTCTTTAACAGAAGTTGCAACTAACAGAAGTTCATTAGTTATTAGCAAGTTTATAAACAACTTACAAACCGAGCAATTGCAGATAATATCGGATTACGACAGAACTATCGGAGTTGTACAGAAAAAGCCTTGGGGAAGGAAAGCAGCAGTGGATGTTCCAATCAGGCTGCTCATTGTTTCAGAAATAGTAAGCTGTGTGAGTAACCCAATTGGAACACTCCTCCTTTGAACGTTTTGCTGAGCTGTGTGTTGTAAAAATAGATTTGTACGCCTCAGACTTCTCCTCGCTGTCCGCAATGGGTCTCTTCGTAGTGGCAGAAGGAGCCTTATTGACTTTTGCTGGGACAGGTGAATTTCCATTTTCTGAGAGAGAAAAAGGAACAGAGTGAAGCATGAATAACAGCTTAAAATTGATAAAAGTACCTCGATAGAGATGAAAACCAGTATATTAACACTAATGTACAGAGATGAAATACATACGGTTTTGAGTTCTATTATAAATATCTCAAATTGTACTCAACAACTTTCAGGATTCACACTCAAATTCACTTAGAAATCTTGAAAGAGGAATTCTTTCCTACTTGTGTAAATCCCTTGCACTGCAATTCGGTACTGACAACATTTATTCCACTATTTCCATTCAAAAATGAAAAATGGCTCTGAGCTCTAGTCTTCAGAAACATGAAAGCATCCAACCACCCCTGCAGTATTGTTTAGAAATCAGCTATCAAATGCCAAAAGCTAAACTTGTCACATACCTTCCCCAGGGAACCTCTCAGTTTATTCTTTGCAAAGTCATTTATGAACATTAACAATGCACCATTTTATATTTCTAGTAGGAAAATGCCCATCCCTCAGTTTCTGATACCATTTATCTCAGTGGATTACACTAATGCTACAACCCCCCCCTCTTTCTTAACAATCATTCAATCTTCTCCCAAGTTGCAGGGTGGTATTTGAAAAAGCACATGCCAAGTCTCTGGTGCAAAGAAATGAACAGAGAAGTTTGCAGAAACTCAATATTCTTAGTTTAATTTAGGCACAACAACTTGTAAATAGCTGTGGGCAGCCTGTCTAAAAAATGCACTGAGCTGCCTTCTGCTCACAGGAATTGTATGTGCAACCCATCCTCACAGATGAGACCCGTTAATATTTGGAGAATGTTGCTTGTAATGCCACCAGCAGTGGTCTGGAAAGCATTACCAAGCCCTGGATTTGAAAGAATGACTGTGCTGCAAGTCCAGAGCCCTCAGGGTGCCGTGTTCACAAATTCATTCCTGTGCCAATGGCATTCCTCATGGATCTTCCTTTATTTTCCCTCTCTCCTCTTACCTCTTGCTGGTCAATGTAACTGCTGCCACAAACAGAAACCAATAACCTGACATTTCAGAAAGCATGGGGTTTTGTTATATCCTCAGAAAATAAAAATTCATTAAACATTACTAGAATTCTGAGGCTGCTAAACATCCAAGAGCAATTTTAACTGTATGGAATGAAATATTTTTAAAAGCCTATCCTGTATAAAAGCAGACACTAGAGGGCAGGTCAGGCATTGCAGATGGAATTTCTCCCACAGTTTATCATTTAAACACTTTCAGATTCTTCAAATTATTCTGACTTTTCCTGTGGCTGTAATGGACATGATTTAATACTTTACACAGAAAACTCAGACTGACCTTAAAAATATACCCATTCTTATAGTTTGGTATGAAAACATCAGTATGAACTGCAGACATTAAATAACAGGACATATGTTAAATAAAGAGAGGGCACCATCCTATGGACTAAAGGGGTGCCAAGTTTACTCATGGCTGCAAGGCTGCTGTAGGTACATCAGTGCATCCTGAATTATATTCCACTACTCCCAGGGACACACAGCAAATTGGCAGCTAAAAAGGAGTACTAAAAGTCAAGTAACCAGGAATTTTTCACACACTTCACCAAAATAAACTGCCAGAACGTATTTCTTGACCACTTTAACTCAAGAAACTACTAATTTTCCTCCACTACCTCCTAGACAGTAAGACAGACAGACCCCAAACCCTTGACTGCATCACTGTGTGAATAAGAATCTCTAATCTCATTCATTCAGGATGGTTCCCACCAACTTAAGAACGACATAAACAAGCAAACCTGTTCACATTTTGCACAGTAAGATTAAAGAATTAACACCAACCTGAGCTTTTGGTAAAGATAATCTGTCTCTTTTCCCCAGAGCTGGAATTGATAAAATCCTTTCCGTTCTGAGCTTTTGAGGGACCTGGAGAATCTTAAAAAAACAAAAAGGAAAGAACAACAAAAAAAATGAAATCATGAATCTGCTTCATGACTTGGGAGGTGACAAAGAATTTGGAGCTGTGACATTACCTTCAGTGGTCTCTTGCTGAGAAGCTGATCCTGCTGACTTGCATTTCTTTGATTTCTGAAACAACACAAGCAGAGTCCTGGTAACATCCTGAAGGGATCTACAATTCCCAGTTTGTATTTGATAGACACACAATTTCACTTTCATGTCCTACACAGTGGAACTCTTCCTTCCACATCTTTTGTGTTATTTCTACATGGAAAAAAGAATAATCCTGGGAACCCTGGAGTTACATTAAAGAAAACTGTGTAGGCCCAAGCTGGATTTTCCTGGATTTGGTATTTTGGTTTTCATACTTTGCAGGGGTGTGTGTTATTATCATTAAGGTTACCTGATACTCTGAACCCACACAGAAGGACAGTAAATTGCACAACATTAAACAGGACACAGTTAACTGCAATCAATACATTTTCTATAAAAATTCCAGAAAAATCCTGCATCTCATATCCACTTAATTTTATTTAGCTGATAAAAAATCCCTCCTGGCTAATCTTCAGTAACAGGGTCCTTTCTTACACAATTGCTTGGGAAGAAAAGATGCAAATAGTTGATCTAAATTTTTTAAAAGCATCTGTGCAGCAGATTTTCCAAATTAATTCATGTTTTTTCCAGATTAAAAACCACAGAAAAACCCAAACAACAGCAATAAGAATCCCACTACTGGCTTTGATTACAGAAATGCCAAGCTGAAAAAGAAAGATGTATTAAAACAGTTCTTAGCATTGTTATCACAAAAGATGGCTGGATACATTCAGAATGTTTCAAGACAGCTGCACAAACTCAAAGGAAATAAATCTATTTAATTCTGTTATAAAAACTACGAGAACCCACGCTGTGAAGCAAAGAATTAATGCTTGAGGGGGAAAATGCCACTGCAAATGCTGCTGCAAAGCTGAGCCAGGAGGTGGTGGCAGAGGGTTATGGCTCTGAAAGCAAACTTGGCTCTCCTGGTGTCACAGAATCATGGAATGGTTTGGGTTGGAAAGGACCTTAAAGTTCATCTTGTTCCACTCCCTGACATCAGCAGGGGCACCTTCCACTAGACCAGGGTGCTCCAAGCCCTGGCCAACACTGTCCTTCAGGGTATCTGAAAAACCTCTGTGCAGGTGCTTCCACCTTTTTGTTATGGGTGGATTTACAAAGAAAAGTTACCTCCCAGTATTTGGCATCTGAACCACAAGATGTTTGGATGCATACATTCTTTATGCATCATATAGAGTATAGATACATTTTATTATGGGCACATGTGACACAGGTGAGCTTGAGTAATTATACTGGTGCATCTTCCTGGTGTTTTGTCTCATGGGGATAAAGAAAAGGAGTTTGTGCTTCCTGCTCCACATACAGTGGGGTCCACTTAGCCTGCTCTGCAGTAACTGAGGAAGAAATCCGTGCCAACAAACTGGAAATTGTCCTCTGATACTGGGACTGGAGCTCCCAGGTCTCAGATCAGGGCTAATTGTGCCAGTGACAGAGAGACTGGTTTGAGCTACAGAGACCAGCTGGGACAGCAACATCAGAACTTGAGGATGAAATGCTAAGAGATTGGCAATTCCTGTCCCTACCTGTAATATAAGTCTCCACAGAACAAACAAATACCATTTGCATATTCACCCAAGGCATAGAGTGCCCAAGGACCATGGCACAGTGTCCTTTTGGCTGCCACCACAGTGACTGTGCTGTCACTGTAAGAGCCAGGACTGCTCAACACACTCAGGTACCTCTTTGCTGTGCAGAAGCTGGGGAGACCACCAGCTTTCAGACTATTCCAAATTATCTGACCCAAAGCTCTAGGTGCTTTGTTAGCACCATCTTCTTAAAGAAAATCACGTGCAAGCAATCACTGCTTTTGGGGCTGAGCACTCATCTGCTGAGATCTGCAATAGTCTATCATTAAATTATCTTTTTTTTTAAATGTTTAAGTACTAAGTACTGAGAGGAAAAACAAAAAAAACATCTGAAGATACATCACGAGATTTTTGCTCTTATGCCAGAAGCTATAAGACATGACATGTAGAGGCCATGAAAGAGTGGAAACAGAACAGCAGGATTTCTATGGATGACCATCCTTTTGATGTATTGCCCAGGCCCACGGATGCTGTCCCGGCACAGATGAATAAAGGTCTTATGATGAGAAGGAATCATATGCTCATTGGCAAGTAAACAAGTATTTGTTTTAAAACAAACTAGGAAAATATTTGCGTGCCACATAATCTACAGCAGACAAAATTGAGGGCAGTAACAGGGGTGAGATGATCAACCTCCATCCAAAGTCTCATTGCTGCACATGTCAGACAATGATTCATGTTCTTGAGATTCAGCTAAGTCTGTCTGCACCTGGCCTGAGTCAGCACTGAAGGTTTTGTTTGCTTTGTCACCCTCCACAACAGCAATGGCAGGTCAGGAAACAACAGCAAGGCTGAAAAAACTCCCCTATGCAGAACTGTCATAGGACTGCTCAGTACCACAGAACTACTAATACTCCACGGAGCAGTACACAGCAGAGTGTACATAGAGCTGCAATGACTTTATTTCCATTGTGTTTGGCCTGGTCAGATAAAAAATGCAAAGCTCTCAACAGTATGGACCGAATGAACATTGCAGTAATTGCTGAGGACTGTGAGAACCACAAAACATAACAAAATTTTCATACTGTCATCTTGCAGCATCACACTAGGAATGTACAGATTCCAATATTGTGTTTCTGTGGCCAATAGAGAAGACTTGGAGATCAAAAAACTAATAACCTGTCACCAGGAACTACCATATGAAATACAGGGATGGTGTAGATCACTATTAAAATTAAATAATGTCGAGAAACCCCTGAAGTATGGCTGGTACATTGTCCATGTTACCCACAGCACTGAATTCAGTGATTTCCAGAGCACTGGACACTGCCTGCTGGTCAGAAGAAACTTTCAGTGCATACAACTTCAATATGTCATTGGTAAAACACACACACAACCCTGTTACTTTTTAAAGCAGTGCTTAAATACAACACAGCTCACTGAGTAAAGTCTTCCATTTGCATAAAGATTAGCAAATTTAAGGGCAGATTGCACTGCAGACAAGAATTCTTTCAATTTTGTAATGAATAACGTACAAAACTATTACCTTTTCTAATTTACTTTTAAGTCTTCTGTCCTCCATCCTTTTCTTCAATACTTCCACATCTTCTTTGTTACCATTAAGGATAATCACATCTTCCTCTTGGAAGGGAACACCACACTTTGTGGAAAAAAACCAAACCAAAACCAGAACAAAATTAGTGTTGTTTTTCAGATTTTTATGCTGGTGAACCTTTGTTAAAATTAATACTGTGTTCTTTCTCTTTTAATACAGTCTAATACATCTTCTCATTTCAAACAGCAATGGAAATTGCATATTTATCTCTGTCTCTTATAAGCAACACTCTTAACTAATTCTTCTTTTTTTTTCATTAAAAAAGGTCCCATAGGGTATTTTCTGTTCCTTTACACTGAGTAGGGACAACACCAAAAGTGTTATTCCTCTACATGTAGAGGTGACAGCACCAGGGAACTTGGAGGCTTTGATTTCTTTAAAATAAACAAACAAATAAATAATAACAACAATAGTAGCAACAACAAAACAACAATATTATTAGTATTAGTATATTACTATAGGGATAAAATGAGGTCATAAAAGCAGAATAATTCATTCAACTTGCCGTGGTGTCTCACTGTCCTTCATCTGAATTACCAAACACTCCCAAGTTTCAAAGTACTTTCAGAAATTAATCTGGATAATGGATGCAATGTGCTTTGTGTAATTCCATATTTGTTTCATGGTTGAAGAAACAGATGTTTCACTGTGTACATTTTCAATCATTTGGTGCACCAGCACATTTGACTGTGATGTTTTCTAAGATCTCAATTTCCTTTTATTTTTTTTTGGTGGCTTTTTTTTTGGTTGGTTGTTTTGGGGTGGGTTTTTTTGTTATTTTGTTAAATCCAGAAGCTTTCTGTTAATCTGCAAGATTAGTTTATAATCCTGCCTCTGTCATTACTCTTCTGTTTTCTGAACAAAGGTTTAGAAAGGTTACTCATGTATTTGCAGTAGGAATTAAACAAATGAAAGGACATATGGGCAGTACTTTGTCCACAGTGTGCTCAAGTGCTGAGCACAGTTTAAAAACTGAACCTGTACACAAGTGGTCAGAGATTATGAAGGAGAAACAAGTGTTAGAGAGGGGCAAATCAGGCAGAATAATAAGTCACACACACAAGAAATGGGTGAGTAGCCCAAATTTTTCCATTCCTACTCAATGAGCCAGTGTTAGAAACACCAGCCTGGGATGATCTCAGACACTTGTGAGGGAGATGTCTACAAAATCAAGACAGTCTTCATATTGAGGCAGGAGCAACTGGCAGCTGATTTGATTCTAAAGAAGCCCCACACATTCATTTTTTGTGGGTGTTCCTCATAAAGCATTTTAAAAACAAATTCTGCCATTAGGACTCTAATTTCAATAAATGTTGCATTTTGAAAGAGCAAGCAAATCCAGGTTCCCATCTGGAAAACACAGGTGGAACTGTTCAAAAATGAAAGGTATTTACAGGAAACAGGGAATTATAGACAGTGTTTTCTTTCCATTCCCTGAAACGGGTATTTTTTGCCACGACAACAGTTGGATTATATCACAGAGACCAGCCCCTTCCAAACATACTTTAAGTACAGCCAAGTTATAGGCACAGAACCATCTTCACCTTCCCAGATTTCCCTACCTCCTGTAGGGACTCTTCGCTGTTGCATCATACAGGGCATCAAATATCAGTTCTGCTGGATGCAAAGCTTTAATTCTGGTTTTGTAAAAAGCTCACTAACCCTTCATGCCAAAAAAGGAAAGACTTTTTTATCCTTACATTTTGATAATGAGACAAAAAGTAGAAAGAAATTTCAGTTTTGCAAATCTGGAAGGATTGTTCCTTTGCATTAATTAAGGTCTTTCGGGGCAGAGGTTTGTTTTATGATATCACAGGTTCTCCTTGCTGTACCTTGTTTATCTTGGGACTTTAAATACATACAAAGGTACTTGCTGTAGTTCTTAGCACCCTGAATAGAAGCCATTCCTAAATGAGACTGAACTTGTAAACTGTTCTGCAATGGACAAAGCATTAGAAGAGCAGTTTGCAGACCCAAATCCAAGATTTAATCTATAATTGAAGAGTGGGATGTTAAGGAGGAAAGAGATGCTCCACAAGCAGCATGATTTTGGTCTAAAAGCCCTTGCAGGTTCAATTACAGAAGCATGTTCAAAACTTATTATATATAAATGACTTAACATCATTGCATCATGGAATTATTTAAAGGAGTGCAGATATGATCAGTCTTCAAATCTGATACTCATATATTTATGAATCCTATACAGCCCATGTGTACATACATACACACATAAATCAACTCCTCAAAAAAGCAAACCAAATCCATCCCCCAAAAATTGAAATAATAAGAACAGTAAAGGTATTATGAGCTGTAACAGGTATATTAGCTTTGGTATAAATATAATCTGTTTAACTAGAAAAAGAAATAGCAAAATTACTCATTAAACAGGGCAGTTATTGAGGACTGAACAAACACAGAGACTGAACATCCACAGACCGTATCACTGTTCATCTCCCAGCCACACAAAGGGATGTATTAAAGGCTATTATCTGTTGTCACAGTAAATTAAAACATGTTCTGAGATAGTTTCCCAGAGGTTTATCCATTAAAAGATCAGTACTGTAAGATTTGTTGAACGTGACTTTTGACATTGCTGTCCCACAGAGACAAACAACAGGTCAGAGAGTAAAGGACAACTTGGGACGAGTGGAAAGTCTCCTACAAACTAATTCACAAAACAGGAACTTTCACTCAGGAGTTGCAGCATCTACTACAAGAACAGTCCAAGCCAAAGCCTCTATTTACAAAGCTTAAGTCAATGATTATTTTGTACCTGTCATACCTGCAGCTGTGCCTTCATTTACTTTGAGGTTTCCTATTTATTTCTGACCAGCATGCCATTTTTATCAAAACACGTCCAAAACACACCATCCTTCCCACTCATTTCTGCAACCCCAAAGCTTCCTAATTCCAGTAAATCCAAGCCGCTAACTCGTCACTTATTTAAACCGTAAGAACCTTTATAAAGGCAGTAACAGCAAACATTCAGTTTGTGACGGAGACCTTTCATTTAAGCTTCCAGTTTAAATGCCCAGAGGCAGTTCCCAGCTGTAGTTATGTGCTACAAACTGGAAAGTTTCAGCAGGCAAAGAGTTAAGCACTTGGGGGAGGCGGAGGAGGAGGAGGCTGGTTCCCAGTTCTCCATCCACATGCTCAGTGAGGTGCGGAGGTTAAAGGCTCTGGGGCAAAGCAATTCTTCACAGTCGTCAGCAATGTCCTCCCCAGACCTGCACGGCTGATTTCAGCAAGAATGGGAAGTTTTCTCTCCTTACTGCGAAGCAAAGGACGTCTGTGAGGGCAGGGAGCTTTGCTGCAGGATAAATATGCTAAACATTGCAGGGAGTCAGATGGAAGTTGAAGTGAAAACAATCCCCGTTAATGTTTAACCCCCTCGCCGAGGGATCTCCACAAGCCGCAGGATGAGGGACACCGACTCCTCCTGCTGAAGGACAAGGAGACCCGGGATTTATTTTTATTATGCTGCCGTCTCCTGGCTAATTTTGGACAAGGTAAGGCTGCATCATTTAGACTGTAGCATTCAGTCTTTTGCTTTTCCTTTACTAAAAATATGTTTTAATTTATGTGAAGTGACAAGTTCAAGACCATTCACTCAAATCTGCCATGTGGTTCATTTTTTTTTTCTTTTTTTACCTTGTCACAGATGCACAGTACGATGGAGCTCATAACTACTAGTTGTTCGTGTTATAAAAATTACAATAATTATGCTCATACAAGCAACTTAATTTTTTTACAGCCCTATAACTTAAGGGTTTAAATAGCTTTCATAGTATTTGCTTTTACATTATTACGAGGTCAAATGCTCAAGGAAAGCTAAACAGGAGAAATAGCAAAGATGAACACTAAAACTCTGTGAATCTGAATATGCACCAGTAAATTCTAATATTTTTAAATAATGATTTAAAATTTCTAAGGCAATATTTACTGGGTTTGATGAAAAAATGTTTTTACTCGATCATGTCAGAACCCAAAGCAGACCCACATCCCGACCAAGGCTTAAACAAAAAAGAAAAAGCAGTTAAACCTGCTGATTTTAACATTAAGTTTTTAAAGTATCCCCTGTTTATAAAATATTTACACTAATACCTAAATAAACAATTTTCAAATAAATAAACAGGTATATAAAAAAATTTGGAAATAAAGAGTTAATGATTTTTTACCATTTTGTTAGAAGATGAAGTATTCCCTGGTCATTTGTTTCACTAAGTTACAAAGTCATATGAAGCAAATACAAAGAGTACAGAGAAACCAGAATAATTAGAGGTGCAGTGATGCAGCCCAAAATCCAGTGGCAGGAAGAAACAGCAAAATGCTAAATGAGTTTTTCCTATTAAATGCACAGTCAAGGATGTGCTAATGGGGTCTTGATGAGCTGACATTTCAAAGGCTTTTTCCAGGCATACTCATAATTCCCATTTTCTCTAGAGTTTACCTTTTTAATCGTGATGGAGGAGTTTAGGCTTACAAAATTTTTCTGTTAAGTAATATCCATAAAAGCAGCCACAAAGGTGCTTGAAAACCCCTACAAAAATGAGAATTTGAGAATGTCACACACTACTCTATTTTCTAAAAATTAATACAACTTTTATCTTCCATATTTAGAAAACCTAAGTGTAACATAAAAAAGGCTGTTCAGACAGACATTCTGCTAACAAAAAAATTACCTATAATGGCACTCTTGCATAATAAGACTAAAGGGCAGGCTAGTCACAAACTGGGTTATGCCTGGACAGTGGACATTCCCAACATGATCTCTTGCTCCTCAAGGGCAGGAGGAAACCTGGGAACGTGGTCCTTGCCTAGAGGATTCTGCTAAGGGACAAATTCCATACGCAGTGGGACTAACAGCTGCAATCCCAGCTCTAAATCTGGTAAAACACTAACAGAAAGCCATCACTTTCATGCTGTAATACCCCAAGGCTAAAAGATGTCAAATTCTGTTCTTGTAGGCCAGGCTTCATCATTCAGTCATTCCCCATGAACATGTTAACACTGGAGAGGAATTGCTGCTTCTTACCTGATAATGGGGTGTTTGTGTACTCTGCTGCTGCCATATAAAATAACAGTTTCTAGATGCCACGTAGTTCACTAGGAAAAAAATCCATAGTAAACACTTAACAGCCCAAAACATCCCTGGAAGCTATTACTTGAAGGGTAATAAAAATTTAAGTGTATGAAACAAGCAGGTTCCCAAGGGAACTACCCTTTGCAACCTGTCAAAGAGGTATTTAAGGTAAAAAATTGGCAAACACGGTCATTCTGTACAATGTTCTGTATTTAAGCAGGTATAAAGTCACAAATGTTTCTACAGCTGCCCCATGTCTTCAGTGTAATTGTTATGTCCAGAATGAACCTTCCCTGTGAGATACCAGAGATCTCATGACATTCAGTAATTCTGAGGAATCTCAAAGATCCTTCTGCAATTTTTTCCTCAGAACAGACCAGTTTGTCTGAGTCCAGGTTCACAGAAACCAGTGCTTCCCTAACAGACATTCCCTTTCCCCGGTTTCAGCCCCTGGGTACATAATGGCCCTCATGCAAATCTCCTCTGGCACAGGATATAGCACAGGTGTAAGCCACTTTTACTGCAAAAATCCTGGTTTTCACCTTCCAGTGGCATTCCTTTTCTCCTGCTTTCTGCACAGTATCGAAAGGTTGACTTGATTTGCTCTAGTTTTTTGTTGAAATGGATTGAAATACTCCTGTCAAGCTTGTTTACCCAGTAAATGTATCCCTGAGGAGCTCAGCAGCAAAAAGATTCTTTTGGGACCTGATTTCGTCATGTTTTTCTTGCATCCAACGCAGACGGAAGAGCTGCTGCCAGAACATCCAGGGAAAATGGATGAACCCTCCACCTAACACACAACTCTGCTGTCTGGAATGCTCAGTGGAAAAGAGGCATTCTTCCAGCATGAACTCCAGTGCATACCAGTAAGGACCAAAAGATAAATACATTCTTTCCCAACAGCCTAATAAGATCTTAAAAATGTGGTAATACCCATTCTCTTGGGTCTGTGTTCTTAATGCTTTTTAAGTGGTATGTCTCATTGCTACTTTAACTACAATGCCCTCTTTATTTTCAGATTTTTAAGAGAGATGTATTCAGAGATTTTATAAAAAAAAATATTATTTCAAATGAAAACTCAGAGCCTTCTAACCACAACAGCATTCCGGTAATGCAGTTACCTTTATAAAAATATGTTTGTTTTCTGCTCCTATATAAAGCCAAATGCTTTGTGATGTTGACAGCTGCAAAGCATAAAATATTTCAGGGTGAAATGCAAATTTTGTTTTAAAGAAATCATTGAATTAAATAAGAGAAAATTAATTACCTTTAAAATAAAAACAAAAGCTTTTAAAATTAAACTGTTAAGCTTCATGGCACTTGATGGACCCTTCTCCCTGGTATTTTCTCTAGGAATTTCAATACCAAATGCTTCAAGGATAAAGACTTCACCTAATTGCTGTGGGATTCAGGACTGCTGCGCTCTCATTCTTCTGACTCTTCAACAAGGTAGATGTAAGGTAAAAAACACAATGGAAGAACTCCTGTGCCAGTACTGCAGTAAATTCCAGTTATCTCTGAATGCTAATACTGGCAGTGGTGTCCTTATCTCAGGGTGTGCACATATGCTAAAAATAAGAAAAGAGCGTTGTTCGTATGTTCTGTTTTCCAGAGCACTCGAATACAAAGATGCCTGAGGAAAAAAAAACCCTCTTTCAAATAGTCAGAAACATTTGCTGACTTTATAAGGATAAAACCCAGTGTATTTTGTGGATTACGTTTTAGTCTCTTCCTTCTGTTTATTTAATAAATTTTCTGTTGATTTAATTTACTGAATTCTGATCCTCTGGCAGATCTCAAGCTTTCCCAGGCCTTGAGGAAATCTCAGCAGCAGCTGTTCCTCAGTACACAGTGCTCACATGTCTTTCCTGGGGCACTGGACTCACCTTCTGCCACACAAACTCCTACCTGATGGGCTAAGCTCCCCCTTGGCCAAGCAATGAAAATACAAAGCCATTTTGGACTCTTTTGTATAATTTTAGGATAATTTTGTCCTGGAAAGGCTGCTTCGTGGCTCTGCTGTTCCCGGTACAGTGCAGCATAGGCACAGAGTTCTTCCTAGCAGGAATCCCAACATTTATAAATGCATCACTAACGTGTCATTTATTTAAAAAAAACCAAACAACAACAAGGTTCTCTCCTTCTATGTCAATTTTCCTTTCAGATAATCTGGATGCTTAATTAAACTATGATGAGAAGACAGTATCTCGAAAACAAAAGATGAACCCACTTCATGCAAAGAAATCAAAATTTTTAGTGTGTGTTGCTGTCTGTATGTTCATCTACACCTTCATCTACCTAAAGGTTCCTCTTTCTGGAGAGCCAAATGAACAAAAATTAAATGTGACAAGAGCAGAGTGTGGTTTTTACCCAGATGAACTTTGTTCAGCTCTTTTTGTGGGGAAACCTGCTGCCTTTAGAATTGGAAACTTCTGTCAGAATGCCTACCAACCCAAACCACTGAGCTGCGTTCAGACTTCGTGCAGCTGCTCCACAGTTCTGAAGACTCTGCATTTTATCACAAGCCCACTGTCAGATGAAGAAGGAAATTTCTCATTGGCTTACATTATTACAATTCACAAGGAGCTGGAAATGTTTGTAAAGCTGCTCAGAGCTATTTATATGCCTCAGAATATTTACTGCATACATATTGATGAAAACTCACCAAGAGATTATAAAACTGCCGTACAGAACATCGTTAATTGCTTTGAAAATATCTTCATTTCCTCAAAAAGAGAACATGTTGTTTATGCAGGATTTTCAAGATTACAAGCTGATATTAATTGCATGAGAGATCTAGTTAATTCCAAAGTTCAGTGGAATTATGTTATTAACCTATGTGGTCAAGATTTTCCCCTTAAAACAAATAAAGAAATTGTCCAACACATGAAAAGTAAGTGGAATGGTAAAAATATTACTCCTGGGATAATCCAACCTCTTCATATGAAACACAGAACACAGCTTAGTTACAAAGAATACGTGCATTCTGGAGTGCCATACTTGTATCCAGGAAAAACTATGAAGGCTAAACCTCCCCATAATTTGACAATATATTTTGGCAGTGCCTATTATGTACTCACTAAAGAATTTGTAGAGTTTACATTGACTGATGCACGTGCAAAAGATCTGCTTGAGTGGTCGAGAGACACGTACAGCCCGGATGAGCATTACTGGGTCACCCTGAACCGTTTACCTGGTAAGAGTTACCTGTGAGTTCTGCTGTGCATAACCCCTGGGAGAGGTGCTGAGCTCCAGCTCAGAGCTTAACATCACTTAATTGCATAAATACAGGCATTTCTTCAGCCTCAATGCTGCCCTTTCAAAAACTCACATCAAACAAAGCTTGATTCCAGAAAAGTACTACTTACGGTGCAGACCATGAGCTACAGGGCTGGAAAAACGTTGTTTAAAAAGGTTTTTTATGCTATATGAAGGCTCATGCTCTTAAGGAATAAAAAAAAAAAGCAGTAAAACCAAGAATAATGCCTGTAAATGATGCCTGATGTTATGTAAATATGCAAAAATAAATACTTAACGTGACTATAGTGAAAAAGTTTTCAGCAGTGAAAAGTTTCCCTTTATTAAGTAGTAAAAATCTTATCAGAACCTTATGTTTTTAAAGATGCTCCGGGAGCTACACCCAATGCAGGCTGGCAAGGAGACCTAAGAGCCATTAAATGGAAAGATCAAGAAGGATCCTCACACAAAGGCTGCAAAGGTAACGTGAATGTTGATCATGAACTCACATTTGATTAACTGATGAGCATTAACTGGAGATTACATGTTATTTAAACTAGCTACTAAGTGTGCCTCTGTGGTCATATATCTTTTGTTTTGGAAGTACCAAAACAAGGCACCCTAGTGAATTACTGCACTGTATCCAATATAAATACCTTTTGATACATATTTTTATGTATTAACATATATTTTATATAATACAACATTATTGATATTTTACATATTTTGAGAACATCACAGCATCCATACACTGACAACCCTTCTTTCAGCCCCCAGTTACCAAAGCACTAACTCGACTGACTGGTTTTTATTGGAGGGGCTTTACCTGACAGATACTTTGATCAGCACTGGATTAAATCTCTTCAGTTTGAACAATATAAAAAAGAATAGTGCTGACTACGTGGAAAGCATGCAAAAATAATTAAAATATGTAACTGTGTAAGCTGAGCACAATGAAGCACTGAATGATTGAACAGGTAATCCAGATAGATGAGAACAGATGCCCAGCTGCAAGACAGGAGCAGAGCAGCCTGTCAGTGAAACAGCTGGAGGTAACAAGCTCCATTTGTGTAAAACAAACCCAAACCCTTGCCTTTATGATACTCTGTATTATCATCCACCTAAATTTCCATGGTGCTCTCTAAGAAATCAAAAGGTATCTTTTGTTGCTGACAGTACAGAGTGAAACTACTTTTTAAAATGCTTCAGTTCCTCTTTCTGCTGCTTTCAGATACTTTCAATTTGTCTTTGCAGGTCATTACATCAGAGACATTTGTATCTATGGACTAGGGGATTTGCAGTGGATTATTGAGGCACCTCATTTGTTTGCCAACAAATTTGAGCCTGCAAAGTACCCCCTGGTCATGGACTGCCTGGAGAGACGCCTGAGGCTCCGGATGCTGCGCCAGGCAGAGGTGCCCATCCAGGACCACTGGCGTTTCCAAGAGCACAGCTACTTCAACATGAAGCTGGATGTCTGAGCTTAACTAACATCTAAACAAGTATTCACAATGCTGACAGAAACCAGGAACACTTGTAGCCATAGACTTCACTCTGTGCATTACAGCATGAGGGTAAAGCACAGTCTCACACTACCAATAAACAGGTTTTAGTTCTTACAGTAACAGCTGCTGATGGGTTAATTCTCAAAGGAAATGACATGTCTAAATCTGTAACTTACTGAGGACAAGGGGGAAGTTCATAATCTATTAAGTGACTTATTTAGCTGGAAAAATCAATATTCCTTGTGTCAACAACCAAAGAATGACTAACTGGTATGAAAATAATAAAGCAGAAGCAATGACTGGATAAAGATAAAATATGGAGAACACAATTAAAGTCGTGGCTGCTGTCTTATGAAATGGATTGTTTTGAATAATGAAGTTCATGGTAAATTTTCAGAGCTTGTACATAACCAAGTGACAGCCAGTTTCAGACACAGTCCATGTCACCATGGGTTTTGGGTTTGTTTGTTTTCCCCATGGCCAGCTGCCTCTCTAATTTCATTGTGTAGCATGGCAACATCCCTGCTGCCCTTCCCAGGCTTTGCTCCTAATGAGCAGGGGGGGTTGTTCCAAGAACAGTCACAGGGATCCTGCAATGCATGTTTATCTCTTAAATCCCTGTTCCTGAGTCTCTGCAGGAGTTTAGGGCAAGGAGACATGGAAAATTTGAGTCCAGGGAACACAGGAAAACTGAATGAAAGGCCGTCCTTCAATCCTGGTGTACCTGACTTCCCTGAACCTTGGAACAGCCTGCAGCAAGTGCAGGTAACACCTGGCAGCAACCAGGACAAGCAGCTTATTTCCCAAAACCTCTGCAGACCAAACTCAGCACTCACTGGTTCTGCAGCAAAAAAGAGGCTTTCAACACACAACAGGCAAAATCAGGGAACAGCAGCTGAATCTGGAAACAGATGAAACAGGGATCCAGCCCCTTTCCAGGCAAGAGTCGCTCTTCCCTCCTCGGAACTCTTAAATTAATCCTTTCACTTGTGCAACAAACAGGGGAATATAAAGAAACAGAGAGGATATGGGTGGCCTTTCATAAAATATAACAACTCTTCCATGGGATTAAATATCTCACAAGGCTGTGTCTACACTCTGACCTCCAAAGGTCTGGAGGACTGGAAGAGACTATGAGAAACCTGAACTGTAAGAAGTCACTTTGAACTGTTCATCCTCCTTTGCAAGTATTTTGGCAAGAATGCAGATCAAAGTTTCATTCCAGTAAATCCAAATTCTCAGTCAATTTGTATGAACTCTGATGCAAACTAATAAAATATATCTTGTTATTTATAAGCTCACTTGATTAAAAACTACAAATTACATTTAAATGTCCGGGAGCAATCTGGATGAAAGCTTCAATATGCACCCAAATCACCCCTCAGTTTTTACAAGAAAACTGATTACAGATTAAGCATTTTGCCAAAATATTCAAATTAATGAAATGAGTCAACAATAGAACATGCAAGTTTCTTATTACAACCTTATTCCCAGGTTCCTGGAACTGTCCTGCTCATTTTCCCACACGAGTTTCTCGGAAACATAATTTCTTTCAAATGAACTTTAACCTGAAGAAAGACCATCTGGTCCCTATTTATTTACAAACTCAACCAAAAGGCGTGTACTCAGTTTCATGTATAATCCAGGAGTCATCTTGTGGCTAAATATTGCTGGAGATGCTTTTTTATGGAGGGAAATAATGAAGAAAAAAAAAGGAAAATAAAAGCTGAGCTTGTTCAGAGTCCCTCTCAAAACCATTACTGAAGCTAATGGGTCTCTGGCATGTATAAATCAGAGCAATATTCATAATTAATTTCTCTCCAGTCCACTGTAGGGCACTGCCAGCATTTATCCACTCCATGTTGTCTTTTAAAACGTGAATGGAACGTTCCTCATTCCCATCATTGCAGCAAATCCACTATCTTGCTTTTACCTTTGGCACCATCACACAGAACAATTGTTGTGTATCACTTCTGAATTGAATTAGGAGGAGAAATGCAGTATCAAGGCACTACATAACAGGGGCTCCTTTTGCAGAAATAGAACCAGCCAAACTGAGGAAAAAAACACCCTGCACAAAAAGCCCTCTTAAAGCATAATTTAGGTGTGACTTTACCCATGTAATTTAGGGAAATTATTGCAGCATGACCCTCCTTCCTTAAATGATTTTGTATTTTAAACCAAATTTTAGGAAAATCAAAATTAAACCATTCTCAGTCGGTTAGAAATAGTATTCCAGTCATTATTCTCATTACCATGACCACATGGTAATTCTTGAAACACACCCAAAAAGCCTTCATGAATTCTGTGTTACCATGAGTAGATTGATCACAACTTTTAGGCTTCAGCAACCAACGTTTGCTAATTCTGGTGACTTGATCTAAGAGCAGATAATGCCAAAGTGACCCTGTTCCAGGAGCCACCGTGCTCTGTACCCTGCTGCACACACGAACTCTGTATCTGAAAGATAATGTGCATAAATTCTGGTTCAAGAAGGTCTATATCTAAGTTAAACATGTGATTAAGTGTTTTACATGGCACAGAGCTTAATAGTTAGGGTACTATTTCAAGTGTGTATTTAGGTGACTCTGACAACAATTCCAAAATAAACTTTAAGGTGATAAAAGAAAGTACATTTTAAAATGTAATCTTGTCCTTAACTTTCAAAGTGACTCCCAGAAGGACTTCCACCACTGATTCAATAACCACTCTCCCATCTCCAAACCACTTCTAGGATATTGTTCCACCAATAGGAACTTCTGAGACAAGAGAGTCAACATCCAAATTGATAATGCATAAAGCATAATTCTGGTCAAGTAGCACATAAAGCATAATTTTGGTCAAGTAGCAGACTTTCAATTTAGCAGTATCAAAAACTGCCCATGCAAAAACTTGGAAGCCAGTTAGGAGCTCCAAAACATTTGGGCACCACCAAAATCTACAGACCAACATAAACCACCACAAACTTACAATCTTCAACATCTCATCTAATAAAAACAAGAGTGAGTAGAGACTTATCTGTTCTTTTAGTAGGCTGTTGGAGAATTAAACACCTCACTCAAAAGTGCAAGTTTTAAACTGACAGATTGCATGTCACATGTAATTCCTAAACAACAGGAAGCAGGAGGCAACAGAAACCCCCTGATCTCCAGAGCTGCTGCTACAGAACTCACATCACCAAACTCTTATCTGGAAGCAAAATTGTTTTACTCTTCCTGATGACTGAAATGTGATTAAGGCACATTTTAGCATGTGACTTAGTGTTGATAGTTTAAATTTTCCCTTTTTACTGTACAAAAGCTCAAAAATATGGCTCAAACAAAAGACACTTGTGTGTAAAAAGGTATTACAAGTTTTACTTGCATTTATAAGTTGCTCTTCTTTAGACAAAGCTCTTTTCCAACTCTTTTCAGTCTAAATAGAAGCTTCAGATTTTGTCTCAAGCAGTTCATCTACCAATCTGAGTCTCCAGTATAAGCCAACATTAAAAAATTCTCATTGCTCTTTCAAAAAAACCTTCTCCAGGAAGTTTTATATTCTGGCAAGACAGTTCAAAGTATTCACCCTTCAGGAAAAGAGAGACAACCTCTCTCTCTCTCTCTCCACTCTGCTACAGTGGCTGTTTGTTTGCCTTCGAGCTTTCCCATTTTAATATTATTTTTTAACTTGAAGCCTTCACTGTAGTGGTATTTGGGATGAGAAGCAAGAAAGAACAGAGACTTACAGAAAGGCCTCACACATTAATTACAGTTGCTTTACTAAGAGCCCCCCATCCACAACAGTTCCCTCTCCCATTCCTGTGCCTTTCCCTAGTACCAATACAGTCTTTTTAACATTTCCAGTAAAAGCAGATAAATGCAGGTATTTTACATTGTCAGCTTTTCATATCAAGTTTTTATTGAGGCAAAATGTTTGGGGTTTTTTTGAAAGAGAAGATAGAAAGCCTGCTTCATCCTCCCTGTACCCAGACTCCATAGAACCTTCCAAATCCAGTACTACACAAGTGCTGTCGAGATAAACCAAGGAATGCTGAATCCTTGCTCTTGGTATTTTCCATTTCCTTGAATTAGACAAAATCTGCATATGCATTCTGCTTTTTCCTGAACACCTATTTTTTGCATATCACTGGGCAAACGGATCCCTGTGTTTCTTGTACGAGCTGCCACAGCAAAAGCAGGAGCAAACTGAGCAGTGAAATATCTGCTGGATCTTTGTATTCCCAGGGGAATGTTTTCACTGCATCATAACAGCATTTGGTTGCCAGAGTCCTTTGGGAAACTTGCTGTTCACAATGGAGCACACTGGCAAGGCTGCTCTGAGGCCTCCCAGGCAAAGGGAAGAGCTTGTTTTGAAGCAGCTTTCCTGAATTCCACGTGAGAGGGGATGGGAGCAGCCACATGGTTCTAAAAATGACACTTCTCCAGTCCACACCCACTACAGACCTCTGGGATGAAGTGAAAACACAAATCCTGCTGGCTGAGAGAGACTGAATACAGCACTACAGCAAATACAGGGGTATCCTTTTTGCACTGCTCTCATCTGGACACAGAATTAAGACAGAAAGTGGCCAGGAAAAAAGAAAATTCTGTGGCTCACATGGATCTCACAGGCTCGATTTTGATTCAAAAAACATACTGTAATTCCTAAAATACAGCATAAACACATATATGATAATCCACAACATTTAAACATTCTGTACATTAAATTATTTTGCATTACAGACTATGTATCAGAAGAGAATTCATTAATAAAAAGTTTCTAATCTGAGCACATACAGTACTTCATTTTTATTTCTTCTTCATTAGTTCATTTCACTGCATGTCCCATTGCTGCCTAAAGATAGAATGTGCTGGGGGAATGCTGCTAATTAGTGCTTTGGACATAAACAAACTGTTGGCTACCAGAAAGCACAGCAAGCAGTTCCCTGTGATCCTGTTCAGGAGAGATCCAGTCCCCTTCTTGATTCTGGATGAGAACATTATCAGTTTACACCCAAAGATCTACCAAATCACTCTTTGACCTTAATTAAAGGGCTAAAATATGTTCTCTTAGCTGGTTACCACTGTCTTTGTGCATCAAAAACCAATAGTGATGTTATATCCACTTTATTATTTCTAGAAGCATCCTTCTGAATGTTGTAAGGAACTCATGTCTGTGAAACCAGCTGCATGCAAATATGAGCCTACACTAAATACTCATTATTAAAAATATCCAGAAAACATGTGGGATTCATTTAGTTTTTATAAGATTATCAGCTTGACCAAACCATAGACAAAACATCTCAATCCTGCATCTAATGATCTAGTTACATCCATCCATCAACCAAAATTTAGATGCAGACAAAAAACCTCATTAAAAATAAATTAGGATCTGCCAAGAGGAAACAAAGCCATTAGGACTAAAGCAATACTCTAGAAAACAAAATGAGCACTGAGAGCAGCAAAATTCCACATCACCTGCAGCAGGTCTTGTTTTATACAAATATAATGTATGTTTTACCCAATATCAAGGTGCTCACTGGAAAATAACTTTCTAAATGTGGCAACTGTCACCACAAATCTTGATCATAATAAACGTAGTGATGGGACAAAAAGAGTATTTTGAACTTTTAGCTACAAAGAAACCAATCTAATGAGATCAAAAGTGCAGTCAGGACTTTCTACAATAATTCATGTAACTGCTGAAAATTTTACCAACAGTTGCCCCCAGTCCAAAAAACCCAAACCAAACAGCACCAGATGCTTTTTAAAAATACAGGGATCAAAACACAACCTGAAAATACAACCAGTGTAAGCACACAGAGCAGGCACTGATAAAACACCAGCCACAAGCATTCAGGCAGAAAATACAACCAAACAGAAGCCCCAAAATCCCAAAGCAAAACCAAACACCCTTTTTGAAAGTGAAATTATAACCAAATATTCAAAAAAATGAAAATTCTACAGTAGTTATTGCAAAATCAAACCGCATCTAAGAATAAAAATATTCATTTTTACATCTACTTGGAAACATTTTTTTATTAAAAAAAGGCCATATGGAAGTACTTCAGGCCATCATAGAGCAGACCTTTTACAAGTCCCATTTCAATTTGAATATTCAGATTAAAACCCCCACTTTACAGTAGTGGATGTGAATGCAATTGTTTGTACACACATGTGTGGACCTGTATCTATAGATCTACCTGTGGAGGTCACATGTGACTCCCCTGCTTCTGTAGCTGAAGAAACTCACCTTGTGACAAACTTCTGATTTAATTTCTTTGAGGGCACGTTCAGAGAACACACAGCCACAGTTTCTCAAGAAGCAAAACCTTCAAAGAAAAGAGAAGACACCCCATGATTTTAAGAAACCCTGTGCCCAAAAGAGATCTGTGAAGTGCTGGTTGAACACAGAGATAATACTGCAATGGATTAGCAGGACACAACTAACTTTATTTACTAGTTCTTGCATCTAATATAACCATCAGCACCTTTAAGTGGGCAATTAATTTATTATTAGTTTGCACAATGTAAGAGTAGAATGAAAAATATGGTGTACATTAAACCACAACATTTATTTTGTTATTTCATCCTCACAATCTCCTGCTAATCACTGTCTGGAGGGAGAACTACTTTGCAACTATCAAGCTGTGAACCATCATCATCTCACCCATCAGGGTGACCATGCACAGACAACAAAACTGCTGATTTGCCCAAACCAGGATGTGAGGAAATGCTCTGCCCCAGCTCAATAAAACCCAGAGAGACAAACATTCCCCACAAAGTACATGATTTGCAGCATTATCCACTCAAATATCTGCTCCTTGTTCAGTTCAGCCCAGTGCTCACTTCTAAACCCAAAATGCAGCCCCTGAAACACTGACCTGTGTCTCCCATTCATCTCCAGCCCCACCACAGGGCAGATAAATCGTGCAGACTGCAGGTCATCATACTTGTCACCTTTTATGCTCTCCTTATCCCCACTCCAGGCTGGATTATCCACAAGGTTCAGTTCTGTCACGTTCTGAAAAATGAAAATGCAGGCCTTGAGCTTTTTACCAATGATCTGGAGCCATCATAAAATTCCTTGATACTTTTTCTGTTGTGTTTTGGTACTTTTAACGCTTTAACATAGGGCGAGAAGACAAGCAAATGGAGGTTTTACAGCATGACTGAACTTTCCCTCATTATTTTAACTTTTAACATCATCCACAACCTGTTTACCTTGATGCTCTTGATGTGGGATGCAGATTCCATGGGGGTCTTATCAGGTGACTTGTCCAGCAAAAATTCAATGATGGCATCTTTGTTGTACAACCTGTAACATCGAAACTGCAATGATCACATTTGATTGCCATGGCATTTGCATTTATAAATTTATCTAGATGTTATTTTTGCTTAATGACAATATTTGTATTATTTACAATAATTAAATAATGATAATGTTTAATTATCATTATTATTTTCCCCTGTGGAACCACCCCTACCTGCCCAGCTCACAGGCCACGATGGGCCGACGCAGCTTCTCCTGGCTCAGGGCACAGTAGAACCACCTGGCCACCAACTCAGCAACTTTGTCAACCTGAAGGAACAAAAAACCCCACTCATTATTTTAAAACAGCTTTTATATTTGCAAAATATGTAAGCATAAAATCAGGTAATACTCAAAGCATTAGGTTACTTACCAAACCTGCCTTCTGCAGGTTTATTAATTAATAAAATAAATTCATCAAGGCAGTTTAGCAACATTCATGATCAGTTTTGAGGCTCTGCCTCTGCCTACTGACCTCATTTCTGCATCATGGAACATGAGACCTGTCTGCCTAAACAGAATTCAGTTTTTATACTTTTGTCACTTCCACCAGTCCCCTCTTGATGCTTTTTTACTCTTCACACGTTCTGCACCAGCCTCTTCTCTCTGGTTCTACATCTCAGCCCTGCTTGGGTCAACCACCACTTCCACTCCCTGGAAAGAATGAGGTGGGGAAGAAAACCTTCTCTGTGATGTGGTGAGGCCCTGGCACAGGTGCCCAGAGAAGCTGTGGCTGCCCCATCCCTTAAGGAGACCCTTGAACTCCTTGTATTCAGCAGATGGCAAATCCCAGAATCACTGAGGTTGGAAAAGCCCTCCCAGCCCGTGGAGTCCAACCTGTGCCCCATCCCCACCTTGTCCCCCAGCCCAGAGCACTGAGTGCCACTTCCAGTCGTTCCTTGGACACCTCCAGGGGTGGGGACTCCAAACCTCCCTGGGCAGCCCCTTCCAGTGCCTGAACACCCTTTCGAGGAATAAATTCCTCTTGATGTCCAACCTGAACTTCCCCTGGAATAACTTGAGGCCATTTCCTCTCCTCCTGTCCCTTGTTCCCTGGGAGCAGAGCCCGAC
>VYXB01002379.1:98490-128212 GCA_013397135.1 Pachyramphus minor | reverse complement strand
CGGCTCTCCCTCCCCCTGCCGCCCCCTCAGAGCCCCCTCAGACCTTCTCGACTTTTCGTGGCCCCTTGACCAGCTCGTGCCGCTTGGGGATGGTGCCGCCATCGCACCCCATCGCGCTTCCGGGTTCTCCTCCCCCCGCGCACTTCCGGCTCGCACAGATTACGTCACCGCCGTTGCTCAGCAACCAGCCAGATGGGGGCGTGTCCACGGAGGCGGGGGTGGTGCTCGGATGGGCGAGTCCATCGCGGCGGGACCGGGGGTGGTGCCAGACGTACCAACTGAGCGCTCGGGGAGGGGGTGTCACAGCGCCCCCGCGCGGCCGCGGGAGGAGCTGCGGGCGCCGCTTCCGCCCCTTCCCCGCCCCGGCCCTTCCCCCCCTCGGTCCCGTGGGTTTATCCCTTGTTTTTGTGAGGGAAACGGACACGGGTGGTGTGAGGGGCGAGTTTAATCCAACACGCACAAAGCCAGCGGGGGAGGGAAACACTGCGTTTAACTTTGCAAACAGGAATATTTACACGTGTCGGCATTAAATATCGGTATAAAACGCAGCGGATGCCCAGGGAAGCTCGAGGATGCTGAGGCGGGAGCTGGTTCGCTGTGCGGGTCAGCTCCGACTGCCCTCAAAATTCATTGTCCCACCAATAAAAAAGGCCAGGCGTTGAAATTACGGACACAAACATTAAAATAAATTAATCTGGGAAGCTACAAGTCACAGAGCTGTACCCACGCTCTGCCCGCGCGGTCACGGGGTCTTTGTCATTGGATTTCACACCCAGAAAGTTGGAGGATAAAGTTAATTAAGCTGCATGGACCAAGGCAGCTGAACCCCTGGGCAGCTGTGCCAGCGCTGGGTGTGTCTTGCTGGTATTCCAGTAAGGAATAACGTCACCTTTGCAGTCTGTAGGAAGAGCTTTGGAACCCTCTGTGCACGTTTAGTGACCGAAATAAATTCTGTCTCAGTTGGAGAAATGCTCTGAACAGCTTCAGGCTGTGACAGAGGACGACTGAAGTGCTCCCTGTACATTTATCACTTCTCCAAGTCAGTTTTCCTCTGTGCTCAGGTGCCAGCCTGGAGCATTCCCCATTAATATCTAGGCTATGTATAGCACCAGATTTTGTACCATAATACATTTGTTGCATTTGTATGTTAAACCCAAAAATTAGCATTGCAGCTGCTTGGAAAGAAATACTGTAATTACAAATTTTGAGTAAAGTCCTCAGGAAACAATTGATCATAAGCTACAGAACATTGTGCAGCTAAATTTGAAGAGAGACTTTACATGCCTGAATAGAAACAAAATAAAAAAGGAAAAGACATTTATCTGACCTATAGTGAGAATAAAAAATAAGAAATAAGTCAGATAATAAAACCATTTTGCTCTAATACACAGCAAACATTCCTACCCATCCACTCTGATGATGACATTTCCAGTCAGGGTCTGAACAGTGGAGAAGAAAGAATAGATTTAATTCTACAAATCTTCTCCTGCATCTGTTGTTGCCTTGATTTTCACCTGCTAAAATTGCACCAGCACCCCGGGAACTCCAGACAGGAATTCTGAGGTGACTGAAAATTGGTGTCACTGAGCTGGCTTTGCTCCCCTTTGGCTGCCAAAGAGGCAACAACAGTGGAGAATGTGTGAAAACGTTGCCAGTCCATCTCTCATTCCACCATTGCTCTGAACTGCTGCGTGTACTTGGACAGCTCCTCAGTCCGATCCCGAAGTTCCTTTGTGGCCTCCGGGCTGGGATATTTTATGGCAGCGTTTTTGGTGGCCAGAGCCAGGTTCTTCAAGAGGCTGCAGAACCGGCTGCTGCTGTGGAGGACGTCGCTCCGGGCATCCCTTTCCTGAGTCTCCTGGCACAGAGAATCCACCAGCTTTTGTCCCACCATGATGATCAGTTTGCTGTGGGATATGAACACTTCGGGGGGCTGGTTGTTGTTCAGGCTGTTGGTGAACACCCCGATGGCCTTGTGCAGGGCAGCGAAACACAGCCTGCAGTGCTCGGGGACAGGGGTTTTCTTGGCACAGTCCTGGTTGCTTTGAATTCCAGCCTTTTTGGCAGTTGGCAAAGCCTGGAGAAAGGTTTAAAAGAATATTCATCTTGGTGTCACATACTGATTGTTTCTTTAGCTGCTCCAGCCTAAATTCTTAGTTCATAGTCTCCAAATTACCCCAGCCCAGGAGCTTTTACAATAATTTCTCTTCCCATAAAGTATTGGAAATTCTCCCAATTGCCTTTTTGCCCCCTAAATACGATTTTAATAATGGATAGCACACAAAGTGCTGCAGGCAAACACCAATCCTTTACACAGTCTGGACTTGAAGCTTTCAGATAGTAGAAAACATTGATCTTTAATGGGCTTAATCAGGGTTATGAATGATTAAAATGGACAAAACAAGAGTTAATTTTGTACCACTGCATGACAAGAGCTTTTGAAATACTAATCCTCACAGCCTTATCTCAAATGATGCACAAAGGTAAGAAAATAAATAGTATGACTTTGAACTGGAGGGTTCATTATGTTTGAGGAAAATAAATGTTTTTCACAATTTTCAGCAGTAATTCTGAGTTCTGAGAAATGAACCATGAGAAACAAATAGATTATGGATAGAGATGTGTGTCTGAATGCAAATTACTTTGAATTTTGGCAAGCACAGAAATCAGGGACTAGAAGTCCTCTTAAGTAATAGTTTTCAAAATCAGAAATACCTTTGGTTTTGAATCTGTGCTCTTCTTTGCTACTTCTTTACCTGAAATGATTTTCTGTGCCTGTTATAAATTAAAATGAAAGCAAAGTTGAAATGACTTACATAAAATATTTAAATATAAATGTGTTTTTCCCTTATTTCACAGGGCAACAACTACTTGCTCTGCAACCTTCATGTTACAGACAACAATGGTACATTTATTGGAAGCAACTATAGGTTTTTTCCTACTAAAAATGTAGTGTCTCATCCTGCAAGATGTAAGACTGAAAGCAACATGAACACCCGAACCTTTCCTAAATCTTAAGGACATGCCAACATTTCTTTGTGAAACCAGGAGAGATATTCTTAGTAATTGTCCAGTCATGTCAGAGCCAAACACAATGAACTGGCAAGAAGAGAACGAAAAGGCAAAAGAGAAGAAAGGATTTGCAAACCCCCAGCTAAAACCTGCCTCCCAAATGAATTTAAGCAGATGCTAAAGATGTTTTGTTGGTGCTGGCTGGATAAATTCTCAAACTCCAGTTCTCTTTATTTGTTCAAATGATTCTCATTCCACATGTGCCACCCAGCACTGGAACAAAATCCTGAATTCACATAGAATCTGGAAAGTAGTGCAAACTGAATTTGGCACTGGTGCAGAGGTAAAATAGTGCCAGTAGCTTAATATCTGCAAACAATGAAGAACATGGATAGTAAAGCCCAGTTCTACTGACCTGTAACTGCACATAGTCACAGTCCTCAGTGGCATTTTCCTCCTGTTTCTCCAAAGGGACCCGACTCTGGCTGGGTTTGTCAGGAGCTTTTCTCTGGAGCGACTCTACTTCTATTCTTCTTGGCACTGGGATTTGTTTTGCCATTTTGTATTCTGGGGGCCCTTTTGGCTGCTTTATTTCTTGTTCCTTCTCATTCTTTCTGAAGAGCAGCTTCCCGTTGGCGATGATGATGGACACAAACCTCTTGATGTCATCGGGAATCGTGCGGGCCACCATGACGAAGCGGTCGAGGTCATCTGGGTTGTTCTGGGGGCTCCTGAGGACCAAGGCCTCGAGTGACCACTTGCAGTTGTTTAGAGCTTCCCTTGTCTCTGTTAAAATTTGGAAGGAGTTCACAAGGATCTCTAACTGCTTTTTAATCCTGGTCTGAAGGTTGCTGTCCGTGAGGCGAGAGGCATTTCCCTTTATGGCTTGGGCAAAGGCCAGGAATTCTCCCAGTGACACCTTGATGTGATCCACGGCTCTGTGGATTTCCTCAATGCTCTTCTCCAGGTGTTCCTGCAATCGCCACTTACTGCTCACAAAGATCATTAAACTTGCAACTGAGCTGGACACGCTGTGCTGCAGCTTGGTCAGGGTCTCTATGGCTACTTCAAGGTCCACTTTGATTTCTTTGCCAGGCTCTTCCGATGGGGAGGATGTAGAAAACAACTCAGCAGATGAGCTGGAGGATGTGGAGAGTGTGCTGGTCCTGCTGTCCACACTAGAAACAGATGAGATGTCTCGTCCTGATTTGGCACCTCTGGAGAGCTTTGGAGAAGCACCTTGTGCTTGTTCTCCACAGCTGTCACTGTTGTTTTCCATCTCTTTCTTGGACGGCCCAGGGGTGGGCAAACCTTTTGGAATATCATAAACATTCCCTTCAGAGAAGTGACCCTCAGCCTTTGGAGCCAGGAGACTCGGGGGTACATCACAGCTACTGCTCTGTGGCAAAAGGAGTGCATCCCGTGAGGATGGAACGTCATAAAGAGGGATATCTGGAAGTGTTAATTTCCGTTGTGTCGGTGGGATGTTGTACAATTGTGGATTTACCACTTTGGCTTCAGCATTTGTTGTTGGCACCTTGTACCTGGCTGGTGGGATATCATACAGCACCTGGTTCTCCAAGGAGTGGCCAGAAGGGTGCTGTTTTAATCCCAGTTTTTCAGGTGATACTGGAATATCATAAATCCATTCTGACTTCCGGGGATTTGGCAAAGTATTGTAATGGCCCCAGCACTTTTTCGGAGATTTGTTTTCTGAAGCATCAGTTTCTCTTTTGGGAGGGACATCATACAACTGCAACAGAGCACAGAGGGTTTATAAACCACCTTTTAAAACAAGAAGTGAGAAACAAAATTGAGTTCTCAGAGCACATAAATGTGTGCAGCTCCACTGCTGTCAGTGGAACTGCACCATGAAAGGGCTGGTCTGTGTTTTTTATTTTCTAAAATGCACAAGCTGCACATATAAAACATAAAATATTTTGAGCACAGGTGATTAGATCATACAGCAGTGTCCTCAGCCAGGGACATCTGTAGACACTTGGGTTTTTTGCCATTCATATGCATACCCTGTCAAAAAATAAATAACCAACAGACACCACTGACTCTTCTCAAATACCTTCAATTAATTTAAATTTTTACTTGATAGAGCTTTGCTAAGATGGAAACAGAGTTTACCCAGGGCCTTAAAAATATGTGTGTGTACAGCTGAAGTCCACTCTGGAAAAGGCAAACGCAGGACCACTTCTTGTGTAATAAAATCCAGACTAACATGAACACTTTAAGGAAAGATCCTACCTGCATGGAGCACAACCACGGGGGGAATGCAAGGAACTACAGGAATGTGCAGCAACAAGAAACAACTGAAAGTATTGTTATATAATACAGATTTTAGGAAAAAACTAGCGAGGTCAGGTTTCCCCATTTGTGGAAAATGTGCATGAGAAGGGGAGGCAAGGAATGGTAAGGGTGTTTCAAGCCAATGCTAGAATTTTCCAAATTGCCTCTGAACAAAGAATTCTAAGAAGATTCGATTTTGGAATGATAAACCATGATCTCTGAAAGGAAATCTGCTCCCAGGCTGGTGCAGCTGGTTGGTACAATTCCTAACAGCCATGGAAATGTTGGGAATGCCAGCTTAGATGAGCAGTTGCTCATGTGCCAATCCCCCAAGTCTGGGTGGCACTGCTGTGGCTGTCACTGCTGAACAGGCTCTGTGCAAGACTGGCTTCTGCAGCCCTGAACCAACAGCACTGCTCTTTAAACCCACAAAACCAGGGAGCCTCAGATTCCCTGTGCTGGAATAGTCCTGCACCTCAGCCCTAGGCATGTGCCCTAAGGAGCCTGTCAAAATCCTCTTGGACCCTAAAGCAGTTCAGGAAACCTGAAATACTTGGTGCTCAACTAATAAAAAGTTTCCGTTGAGGCGTTTTCTTAGTTGTGAAATTTCAGATCAGCCCTTTCTTCAAGGATGGTGCTTGGCAAACACTGGGGAAACGATGGGAAACCTGCCCCTCAGCCCAAGCCAAGTGTTATAGCACTGACAGATTGTTCTCTTGGGTCCAATAAATCTTACTTACATTGCCTGTTGGTGAGTGTTTCTGGATCCCAGCTCCTGCCTTTTCTAGGCTGGACGGGATGTTGTAAAGCTGCTCCTGCTCTGCCTGGAAGTTCTCAGTGGGTCTGACTGGCATGGAGCCCTTCCGTGCCATGGGTGGGGTAGCACCGCTCTGGGAAAAGGGGAAAAAAAATCTGGTTGACTTTGATTCTTTTTAGAGCCCACTGAAGACTCTGGTGGAATCAAAGGCTTGTGGGAGTAACTCCTGATTTGGACAGCGTGGGTCACCCTCAGCCTGCAGGGGAGCTGCTGGAGCCTTCCTGTAGTGCTGGGTGTGAGGGTGAAGTAGCCACCACTGGCACACCTGGCTTTGGGTCTGAGCAGGGATCACCCACTTACACAAAGAGCTAACTCCAGGAAATCTGTGGATAACTTGATAATAATGGAATGGGCTCAATGCTGCCCTGCCAGCTGCTGCCAGGATAAAATGCATGGGCAGGCTCCATGGACCTGCTCCAGTCCCACCCACACCTTGTGTGGGAGGTGACAGGGCTGGGGCCTGGTGTCTGTCCCATCCTGGTGACCTGAGAGGTCGAGGGAATGTGACATTCACTCTCCTCAGGGAAGCAGAGAGGTACCAAGAGCAGGATGAGGCAACAGGACACTTTGGTGGTGAATGTGATCCCCATGTTGCCCTCATCCTGATCATGTCACGAGTCCATGGCATGTTCTTCCCCAGGAGGTGGGTGTGGTGGGTGACATTTAGTTGCTTTTTGAACATGCAGTTGTGACTAAACACCTTGAAATCATCCTGATCAAATGACAGACACAAAGCGCGTTTCCTCCTCTATTCTGAGGCTGAGAGGGTGACCCTCTGATACTGAGAATTCTGTAGGACATCAGTAATGTCAATCTCTCTGCCTCAGAATCCAGGAGGAAATGCCTTACTAATGGTAAAACTGAAAGTGTTCATTAGAAACTGAAAGTGTTCATTAGAAACATACCAAATCTCTGAATTTCTAAGAAACTCAAGAGAGCTGCTTTAAGTTTTGAGCTAAAAATAGATTATTTTCTTCCCAATTTTACAAAAAACGAACAGGGAGACACTGGAATTTGCCTCAAAATCTATTCTGAGGTTCTACAGTGTCCCAGCTGCAGGGAGAGCACCATGGCAGGACTCACCTGTGTGAGGAGGAACTCCTGGCGCTGTGTGGAGGGAACGTCGTACACCTCACTCCTGATATTTGGGGCTGAAGCCCGGCAGGCTCTCGGGAGAGTAAACAGGTGCTTGGAGGGGAAGAAAAACAGTAATGAGAAAGCTGCAGTGAGCAGGAAGCTCAGGACATCTTTGGAAACTCATTTAACTGGATAGGCCACCGTTGGAGTAATCAATCTTACATGATCAAAAACCTTCAGCTCTTCACTGAAGCTGAGGCAAAATCTTAAGGACGAAGCAGGCAGGGCATTCTTCCCCCATAATTCTTCCCCCATAATTCTCCTTTGCCAGCATTTCTGCTGTATTTCAGGTGAGATAAGAACTGGCACATACAAATCAAAGACAATCTGCCTGAGTAACCATGGGAGCGAAAAGATTTGGAGAAAATCCAGCTTTACTTATCACTGAAATCTTTAGACTAACCAAAAGCAGAACCACTGAAAAAAGGAAGTGGGGAAATTTCTGCTTCTCCAGGCTCACAGAGCCATGGGGTCAAGCCATATTTAGTGTAAGAGCAGTGAAAAGGTGCAGGCTGAGCATTATTCTGTAGTTATGAAAGGCTGACTCTTTTGAAAGGAGTAAACCTTGATGTCCTGTTCAGCTCCATAAACAGGGAAGGCTGATATGAGAATTACGTTATTGGTCTGTAGTCAAATTCTCCTGTTTGCTTAAAACATAATTTGAGAAGGCATGACCACATCTGTGGGACAATTAGTTAAGGTCCAAAAATATGAATGTTGAATAGGATTTGGGTTTTTTTAATCAATCAGTTTTGTTCCTTCAGCCTGTCTTTAGCTTGGCTGTCCTCAGCTAGATTATAAAAGGACCTTTTCAAACCACTGACCCACAAAAACACCACTGGAGATGAGATGTTACAATAATTATTTAAAATAAAAGCAAGGTAATTTAGGGGAAATATGGTAGAGGAACTAGACTTCAGCCTTACAACTGCCTGTCTCAGCTTTGTGAAAGCTCTTAGCTCTCATCTGAAGAACGGGGAGGAGGAGTGAAGCTAAATCCCCTTAGTGCTCTACGATACAGAATCATAGAATCACTGAATGGTTTGGCTTGGAAGGGACCTTAAAAGCTGTCCAGTTACATCCCCTGGCATGGATAGGGACACCTTCCACTAGACCAGGTTGCTCCAAGCCCCATGTCCTTGGACACTTCCAGGGATGGGGCAGCCACAGCTTCTCTGGGCAACCTGTGCCAGGGCCTGAATATGAGCACCTTCACTTCCGAACAGAGGCATAAAAGAGACTTCCCTGAGTAGAAAGGGTAAAAGATAAGAGGTATCAAGAAAGCCATCCTTAGCCCAGCTCTGTTTTCAGGTGGACAAATCTCACTATACAGCAAAAAGGAAACTCACTGGATATCACATCTTACTACTTTTAAAAGTCCTGTCAAGTGACACGAAGGTGCCCCGTGTGTCAGGCAGCAGCAGCAGCGAGGCTTCTCTGTAGGCTCTGAGGGATTTTGTTTTGTTTTATGGCTTTCAATCACAGTGGCTTTACCCAGCTGCTCAGAGGACAGCTGGGTATGCCAGGAGCTTTGCCAGCTGTCCCACAGGATCTCCGTGGGGTGATCCGAGTGCTGCAGTTCATCCTGTCCTTGCTCAGGCTGCTCTCCCTGAGCCTCCCCTGCATCTGGGCATGGCTTGTGACCACCACAGAGCAGTTGGTATGGGAACAGCTGTGACACTGTGCAAGAGACAGCTCAGCTCTGAACTTCTAGATCATAAATGCAGGCTGGGACATTTCCTTTTCATTCTCAGTTACAGTAGACAAGGCTCAGGTGTGTAAACTCAGGAAATGAGACCAAGGAGCTCTTCTGTTGGGCCATTCATTCAAATAATGAATAGATGAACATTTTCCACTTGACTTGCTGGCACAACGTGGAAAATTTGCCCCAATCTTGCATTCAGTTTGCAAATGGCTCCTTTGGGATGAGGAATGTGGAGAAATCAGACCACAGTAAGTGCAAAAGGGTCCAAGCTTAAGCTTGCAGTTGTGGAACTGCACACAAGGTCTGCTCTGCAGCTGCAGTGCTGAAAATTAGGTTTCAGTCACCAGGGTTGCACTGAGTTTGTCTGTTTTCCAGCACCCATCTGCCACACAGCAGGAAGCAGCACCTCGGTTTCCATGACTTGCCTCCCAGCACAGTCGGGAGGAAAGGTGGCCCCATAAATCAAATGATTATTAAATCAGTCTAAAAGACTGTGTATATCTCAGGGCTGAATTTCCTTCCTTTTCCTTTTTTCAGTTAGCATTTCTAATGTGATTTTCCTGCACAGAATAAATTGCCACCCAGGGCTGAAGAGCTCATGGAACTGAACAAAAACTTGCATTTGAGCTCCGTTCTCACTTGCTCTATTTACCTTTCATTATAAAACATTCCCCATTGATTTTTTTCCTGAACGAAGCACAAGTTTTTGATCTTAAGACACTTGATGCAACATGTACATGTTGCATGTGTAGATGGATGTAAAGACCCCACATGTGCCCAGGGGGCTCTGGATGGCCACATGCTGTGAACAATCAGAGGAGAAAGTTCTGTGTCTTGTTATTTTAACTTTGGGGAAGGTTTGTAAATAATTTCTAGATTCTCCCAAACAAATGGTATAGTCTTTGCTTCCTGCCCTGTTTTACAGCTGCTTTAAGCTGTCAAAAAAGTGAGGGACTACAGAATATAGAAACTCTCATACGTTGCCCAGAGCAGCGTTTCTCACACAATGCTATAAACTGTAGAAAATTAATGGGAGTTCCCTAAACACCATCATTCTTTTGCTGCCAATTCCACTGAAAAGCTCAGGCTGAGAGCCTTTGTTGTTTTCCCACTCCCAATGATTTTTTCAATAATAACATCTGTTACTTTTAGAGATGTTTGTCTTACCTGGTGTGTGGAGCTTTTGGTCCTCTCACTGAGCAGCTGCGCAGCCAAGGCTGGCACCTGATATATGGCTTGGGCAGGCGTGGCAGAGAGCCTGGCTGGGGACTTGACCCACCCCTCCATCTTCTCGTAGGTGGACGATACCACAGCGGGTTTGGGGCCGGAGGGAACCTGGTAAATGCTTTGTTGTTCCGCTGGCAGCTCTGCAGGGTCGTTCCGGGTGGGAGGAGGCAGCAGGATGGTGGGAGAGAGCAGCTGGAGGCGGTTGGCAGGGGCCAGGCCCTGCCTGCCATGCAGGGAGCACTTCCACCAGCCCTCACTGCCGAGGACGTGCTGGTCCAGCACGGTCAGGATGTCTCCCTTGCGGAAAGCCAGCTCGTCCGAGCACTCGGCCTTGTTGTCGTACAGCGCCTTGGCCAGGGTGTTCTGGGGACACAGAGAACACCAGCATTGCACTCTTACACCCACAGCAGTGTTCACTGGGATCTGCTTTGGTGTTTATCCCCACCTCGATTTCAGTTTAGTTCAAGCACAGCTGTTTCTACATCAAACCACCTTTCTCAGAGCACTGGTCTCAGAGGGTTAAACTTCTGCCTATGCAAACTTTAGTGCAAACTTTAGCCTGTGCCTGCTACATTCAGTGCATAAAGAAATAGATAATAATAATTAAACAACAAGATCATGGGTTCAATCCCCTGTTCAGTCCTCTGTTCCATCCCCTGTATGGGCCATTCACTTAAGAGTCAGACTTGATCCTTGTGGGTCCTTTCCAACTCAGAATATTCTGTGATTCTGTAATAATAGTATGATATGTTTCTTCAGCACCTTTTCCCCAGGAGGTTCTCAAAGAGCAGTGCTAATGTTAATTATTTAGACATATATATATATGAGACTTATAAGCTAAAACACAAGAAGTTCCACCTCAACATGAGGAAGAACTTCTTTCCATGGAGAGTTTGGCAGAGCAATGGAACAGCTGCCTGGGGAGGGTGGAGAGTCTCCCTCTCTGGAGATGTTCCAAACCCACCTGGATGTGTTCCTGTGTGGCCTGCTTCAAGTGACCCTGCCTGGGCAGGGAGATTGGACTGGATGATCTCCAGAGGTCCTTCCAACCCTAATGATTCCCTAATTCTGTGATTACTGATAAACATTCCTATATGAAAAATAGGCGTTTTTTCCCATTGTCATTCTGTGAATTCTTCATTCCACTCCCTGCCATGGGCAGGGACACCTGACTTGCCCAGGTTGCTCCAAGCCCCATCCAACCTGGCCTTCCAGGGATGGGGCATCCACAGATTCTCTGGGCAACCTGTGCCAGGGGCTCACCACCCTCACAGCGAACAATTTCTTCCTGACATCTAATCTAAACCTCCTCTCTGTCAGTTTGAAGATGGCAGTTCAAAAAATGAACAGTACTAACAGCAGGGGGCTTCGGTCATCTGAGGTATTTGTGCAAAGGGTAGAGAAAGCTAGGGATGTAATTATTTTTCAGTACAAGATAGAATTTCCTTTCAGCTTTAAAATGGGACTGTCTGCTTCCCAGGCAGAGGGACACTGCCTGTGTCTCAGCATGAGTTTATCAGAAAGTGCAAATAATGCCCAAGGAGATAGCACCCAAATAGGAAATGTGATGCCTTGTATTTTTGTCCAGAGCATTTGCTGTAAAGCAGCAGCTGGCTTGAAGCTGCAGCAGAAGAACCCCAATTTGTCAGCTCAGCTGGTGAGAAGGGCCCGTTGCTGGCTGCACACGATCTGTGGTCGGGGTGGCCACGAACAATGCCCTGTTTGTGAGCTGTGGGCTCGTCCCTCAGCAGCTGCCAGGGGTGGACAACAGCCCCTTTTACCCCGTGTCCCAGCCTGGTTTTAACCTTGAACATGGGAGTCCCCTTTCTCTTTGGACAATGCCAAATATTGCAGTCAGGCCCCTGGGAATCCCACCACAAGCACAGCCTGGGGCTGGCCTGGGCTTCACATGTTGTTGCAATCGTGGGGGGAAAAAAAAAAAAAAGGAAAACAGCCAACTTTTCCTATTATTCATCAACACTTTGAGATCCTTGTTGTTGGATGCTGAAAAGCAGACCCTGTTCTTCATCCCTGAGGAGGGTGGGCAGAGGAACTCTCTCCCCCTTTTCCAATGTGAAGAGCCTTATCCAGGCACATGCAGGAAATGGGTGGCAGGGGCAGGAAGCCTGAACTTAGGAGTGGAGCCTGGCACAAACAAGACTGTCCTTCCTAATTGCACAAACAAGAGGAACATTTGGTTCACTGTGTGGTTTTAAAAGGCATCTAAATTTTGACAATTCCCCAGCTAAGTCTTTCCTGTGGCAGTAGCACACTCAAAACATTGCTGGGCCTAAATATTTAATCAAACAATGTATGAAACAACACATCTATTTTCAAATCTCATTTCTTTTAGAGTAAATATGCATCCAGCCCAGAAATATCAATTCACATCTAGACTGCTTGTGGTAAGAAACAGAGTTATTAAGAAGCCACAGGATGCCATCCGTGTTCCAGTTTGCCTTCCAAAAACACCTCATTTTTTAAGACTACTTGTTCCAGCCAATTGATTTTGTGATCACAACAACAGTAGGAGAAATTCTGTAGCCAGCATTTCCAGGAGGTGAGTGCTTGATGTGACTGCACAGATTGCTAAGGTCCACCAAGTCTGTCTGCAGTGACGTGCACTGAGGTTATCTGTACTCCAGGCTCTGGGTCTTCTAATGTGGGGCTGTTTGCCAGAAATCCAGCCCTATCTACACTCTCAGCTCTCTGGGACATGTGTGAGGGATCACTGTGGCAGCCCCCTCCTACTGTAAGCAGAAGCATCTCTGCCCTGCCAGTGACTATAAACAAGAACTGCATTCCCAGGATCGCAGAGACCTTTGGGGAAGCTCAGCTCAGAGGAGGCCGTGCTTTGAGGGCATTGGGATCTGTGTTTTTTCCTGTTAGCCAGAGGAAATTGTCTGTCCAATGTGTCACCCACAACGTGCCAGCCAGAGCCAGGTGGGTGGAGCTCTTTGGTATTTTAAGTGACCTTGTTAATGTGTCCTTACAATATCCAGCGTGTAATAAGCACTAAAGCAGCACAGGTGAGATCAAAATGTTTTTCCTTCTTTGACATTTGTTGTTTCATCTCCTTCAGCAGCGCTGGAAAAACTCTCCAAAGAGAAAGAACATCCTAAAAGGCAGTGCCTCACGAGAGAGCACCTTGGCTGTGACTTTTCTCTCACTGAGCAGATTTTAACGGGATGATGGCACAGCACAGACCTGGAAAACAGAGGCTGTGTCCCCTGCAGCCGCTTCCTGAAGCTTTGTGCCCCCTCCAGAGCCCATGACTGCCCAAGGGCAATGCAAATGTGTCACACACTGAAGGGATTCACAGTGCCAGGTCCCTAAAAACAGCTTCAGTTAAAAGTTCCTGTGTAGCTGGAAGTGTGTCTCCTTTATTGGAGTGTAGATCTGATGTTGAGAGACTAAATTCCTCCTACAAACTGGACTGTTAACACCTTTACTGTTTGCATACCCTTCTCCAGCCATGCTCCCCCTATAAAACCTAACAGCCCTCGAGAGTCATCGAAGTGAAAGCTGTTAACTCATGTTTATTAACGAAGAGAGGGGAATTTTTAACTAAGGAGCAGTGAAGATGATCAGTGTACAATTCTCTAATACAAAATTCTATACCCTCAAAATGGGAGTATTCACAGACTGACTCTACATACACAACAGAAAAAACCACCCCACTATTACCAACATCTCCTGATCGCTCTGCTATCCCGAGCCCAATCCTCAGCCTATAGGACTATGCAACAGAAAAAAATACCCTCATAAAATACATGCAAATGTTGCTAGAAAAATCCAAGTGATACCCAGTGATGTGTACCAAGTGATAATCTGAGCATCTTGCCTGCAAACCTGACACAATAATTTCTCTATCCCCCCCTTCCCACCCAGTTTGCGTTTGGAAATGTCAATTTATTACCACAGATTATTTCACATGATACACAAGTAAGGCACTACTTCACAGCATTTCAAATAAGACAATGTTTTTCATTTACCGTTTTAAATTTGCTTCTTGAAAAACCTACTGAAATAATGTAAATAAAGAGACAACTTTAATCATGGGAGGTTTTGTGTGGATCGAGGTAATTCTTTCTCAGCTGCGTTTTGAGCACACATATATGTGTAAGCGCTTTTACTGCAGGAAAACGGGACTTAAAATATTTGAAGAGGAAGAGACAGCTAAAGGCGTCGGGTTGTGTTTGCTAAACAGTTCTGTTCATGCATCAGTGACACCTCTGACATGTTTACAGAGCGGCTCCCAGTTAATCTCTTTATCTGCCAACGAAGTCAGAGGAATAAACATTCTCCATCGTCCATTAGCTGGGAATAGGCTTCCCAGAGAATTCCCTTTTAAACAGCAAACGACTTCCAGTCATTTCAGTTTTGCCCAGTTAATTGTAGAGAGTTCCCATCTTCAACATCCCCCGGAAAAAAGAGACTTTACCCTAAATGATCAGGTCTTTCTCTACATGCAGGTGCCTCCCTGTGGCCATGGGGCTGCACGTCCCTCTGATGTGCAGTGTTTCCTGTGACTTGCAGAAGGTCCTGCTACTGCATTTTTTGGTTTGTTTATGTATTTTGGAAGATGAAAGTTCAGGTCATACAGAGGTTTTGTGTGAGCTGCAATGAGGAACCGTTGTCAGGACTTGCTTTCATTGCCTATCCAACAGTTAGTTGATTTTGGGAGGGTGGAACCAGGTGCTAACCAGCAGGTTTTAAATTCTCAAATGGTCAAATCAGTTCTTGATAAAATAAAGAGCCACTTTAAAAATTCAAGCAGGACCACTTAGAAATCCTGCAGCTTCACCCAAGTCAGTGCTGCACAGGTGGCAAAGACAAGCTGGTTCCGTTAATTTTCCCCAAACTCTATTTTCTCCACAAATCTAGTTAATCAAATTCTAGCTGTGATAAAATCAACAGAGCTGGCAAGTGCAATCAGGATTTCACACCATTCACAGCATTTTTGCATCGGTGGTCTCATGGCCAAGTTCAAAGGAAAATAAACTGCCATTTCCTGTTGTTTCAAACCCTGACTCTGTGTGTAGTTCTGGGATTTGGGTCCTCCTATTATCCAAAGGCTTTTGCCCCCAAATTTTGCACCGAATTGCTTTACTTTTTAAAGTGTCTTAATTACACGTAACTACAACATTTCCCAACGTGGATTTACAGACACAGAAAGTTCTGATGAGTACAAGTTTTCTCCTGTTCCTCAGAAATAGATGCTTCACAGCCACTCCTTAGAGCAAGGTCCTTGCCTTCCTTCTTCTCCCTGCTCAGGGAACAGGCAAAAAATTCCTGGGGCAGGTTGTCAGGAGCAAATTGCCCGTTTATCACTGTGTGTTCCTCTCTGGGTGCCCAGGTGTGACAGGACACTGTCCTTGCATCCCATCTGACCTGTGGGGGAGTTTCTGCCCATTTCCTGGATGTGGCAGAAGTGACAGCAAGAGGACAGGTTGGGGTGGGTGGTTTCTGATTCATAATGAATCAGCAGCAACACCACAACTCCCAAATGCTGTGGCTTCCTGCATCTCTCTCGCTGCAGTTATCTGTCCCCAAAATCGATTGTTTTTTTTAACACTTTGGACAATGCTGCAGTGGTAATATTGCTGAATAAATGAATAACTAAATCGAACAGATTAATAAACAAGTTATTTCTGAATAACTATTACTGACATGGCAATATTTCTCTGGGAAAAGGAGCGGCTGGTTTTCCACCTGCCCTAATCACTGGTGTCCGTCTCCACTCCCGGGTGGCAGCTGGACGTTCCCCTTTCCCTGTCATTAGCACGGGACACATGGTGACAGTGCAGACCCTTCCCGAGCCACAGCTGCCAGGGATCAGCTGTGACAGGGGGAGTGATTCAGTTGTGTGACAGCCAAAGCACAAAGCCAAGGCTGGGGGTCCCTGTGCTCTGGGGGACTCTGGGCAAAACCAGTGACACATGACTGCAAAATGGATTTGATCCATTCGCTTATTCCCCCCTCCTCCCAGGGGAGAACAGTATTTCCTAAAAATGAGCACTGCCACCACTCCTTCGCTCTCTTGAGCTTCAGCTCTCATTGCAAACAGCACTGCAAGATGTGGCCAGTCGTTATCCTAGAGAGCACAGGCTTTCCCAGGCTCACATAACTCATATTGAAATTACTTGACATTTTCCTTATCACAGCATGACTCAGGTTATTGAAACATTTCCATTACCTCTTTTCTAGGAATCAGTGCAAAAAACATCTTTTTTTGAGATAAAGTCCAGCTCAAGTGTTAGTCATTTAACCGCCTTGTTTCCAAGAAAATAGGGAAATGACCAGTCAGGGTCATTCAGGATAACTTCTTAATAGGGTATGGCACAAACTTTTACCCTCCTTAGCCATATTGTTCTTGATAAAGCATTTTTTTCTCATCTAAACTTGGATTATATTTTAAAAATTAAGCCCACATGCTCTGTTAGTGATGTGCAAATCAGATGAACACACACATAAAGGGGTCCTGCCAGATGCAGATTTTACACTATAAATGAAATCAGTAAAGTCATTCAATTAATGCAATAGAGAGAAAAGAATCCAGTACTTACATTGACCTTCATTTTGCTGCCTCTGATTTTCCCTGCTAGTCCATCACCTGAGGAGGAGGAGGATGATCTCCTCCAGCCTGGCCGGTGGATCAGGCAGCACTGGAGGGTCTGGCTGGAAGCCTGGAGAGGGAAGGCTCAGCCTCTGGCACCTCCTGCTCACTGGGAGCCCCAGGAAAGGGGCTCTGGGGGGTGGAGGGAGCTCATTACGTTGCAGAATTATCTGCAGGGAGCCACTGGGCTGCAGCTGGGGATGGTGCAGGACACACAGACATCCTTCCTGCAGACACCCCCGGGAAGTGCCTTCTCTGCTCTGAAGAGAAAACCCAGGGCAGCAAGAGTGGACCAGAAAAAAAGGATTGGATTTGGAAGCATTTTTGCAGCAGCATTTTTTACTCCCAGATTTTTTTTTTTTTAACTTAAAAGTGGTTTGAGGCTTGATACACTTTGAAATTTTCCTGTTTGGGTCTCTAGAAAACTTGGCAGGTTCCTTTTGTGGTTATGGAAACCCCTGCAAAGCAACCTCACTCTGCAGAGGCAGAAAACCTTGGTGGGAAGGCTGAACATGACCTGTGGCTGAAGGGTTTTGTTTCTTTGATTATTTTAAAAAATCCTTTAATATTATTAAACTATAGTGTTACATGAAATAATTCGTGGTTGCTGTTTGCTCAGCAGCAGTTCAACCCAGGTAACACTTATGCAAATGCACAGGTTTTACCACTTTGGACTTGTGAATGTCTTGGGGTTTGCAAACTTGTACTGGTCTTGCTTCTGTACATGCTGCCTTTTCTCTGGCAAAAGCCTTTTCCTTCCTCTTTCCATGGCAGCTTCAAGATGAAATTAGACACTTGCTCCCAAAGCCACAATCACTTCACTAGAAAAGACTTTTGCATATTGAATAGGAAATGCTGAATTGAAAATGCTTTCTCAACAAAATCTACACCTCTGGGCTGGGAGCAGGGCAGCAGCTGATGCAGCTGCCCAAAGGAAAAAGAATTCCTGGTACAAAGTAACCCATTTGAATGTCTTTGGGGTTCTTATTTTCTTTCCTTTTTATTTTTTTTTTAGTATCAGGACCAGCAGTTTTACTCCTTCAAACACTCCACGCAGATGATAAGGAGCCATTCAGCTGCTACCCTGGAATTTTAAAGGTGCTCCAGCCTTTGAAATGATGGAGAATGCAAATAACAAAGCCAAAATTTGTGGCCACAAAACTACTTTCAAATCCAATTAAATATTCTCTTGAATGAATCCCAGAAACCTCTGTGAAAGACCTGGGGTGGATTGAGTATACCCCCCCAAAAAATAAGGCAAGTTGAGACCAGGAAGGGGGAGGAAAGGTGTTTGCTCAAGTGCTTCCTTAATTGTTCATGGTTTATTCTTTCTCAACCACCCAAATCAGAAGTTTGTGTTAACTGGCATTAAATTACATGAGGTTTGTGGATGAGATGGGAAGATGGGAAGTGGGCATTTTAAGAGAGACAAACCTCAGATCCACTTCAGGTGTGTTTCAAACACACTGTTTGTCCTCTGGCAGCAGCACAGCCGGTGTGGTCAAACAGCAGGAGCACTATTTCATGAGCAGCCCATTGTGTTCAGTGTTTGAAACTGCACCAAGGGGTGCAACGCTTCCTGTGCAGCCTGTGCCACATGTGGGTGCATAACAACAAGAACATAACAACAGTTTCTGGCTGCACTCACACACTGAATTCATTTTTAGGAGGTGGAGTAGTTGGGGCACAGGGATAGTTGCAAAATGTTGCCATCACAGTAACACTGCTGAGGGTTGGTGCTTCAAGGATTCCAGATACTAGAAAAAAAAACCCCTTAATGTTTTTGTACTAAGCATAATATTCAAATATTATAATAAACAGTACTGCCAGGGTAGTAGGAACCTTATACACAGTTCATAAATGATGTAGCAGAAATAAGTTTGACTTTTTCAGTTATTATTCTGCCGAAGTTGACTGGATGTGCTATGGCTGTGTCTAAAGAGCTCACAGCAGAACAGGCAATCAGTTTGCTACATTTTTTTACCACTGACAATCCATTTAAGAAAATTGTAAATATCAAACCTGGAAATAGGAAATTTCTCTATATAGAGATGAAAAATGTGTTCACATTGAGTCACTTACTGTGACTCGATGTAAAAAACAGCCCCCTAATCTTTACACACCCCAATGGAAAATTGAGCTCATACTACACTTTCCCACCCACACACACACTACATTTTTTATCAAATTTCCAGGAGGCAGCTTATTTACGGCAATCACTGAGATCACAATCCAGGATGAAAATCATAATTTCATTACACTGCTTATTAGACTTGCAGACAGTAGGACAATGAAGGCACTGACTTGGAACCAAGACTTCAGCATTCTCTAACCCTTACATCTGCAACAGGGCATTTTAGCTACGTATATATATAAAATTAAACTAGATGTAATATGAATACACAAACATAAAAACCCTATATAAACTAGTTCCAGTCTTTCAAGATAATAAAAAAAAAAGTGCTTCAAAATGTTTTCTGTTTTGCTCATATCGTAGAGATGCAACAGGTCACCTGGACTGTCACTGAAAGCCTCTGACAATGTAACCATGCCTGTAATGTCACTACAGGATAACAGTAAGACAGGTGGAACCTTGAAATTATATATTTGTAATTTCACAAATGTGGTTATCTAGAGATATGTGTTATTTAGGAATCCTGCTTTATTCAGAATCCTCCCCAAGAAGACTTTCTTCCAGTCACTAATTCTGTCACAATGAAAAGCACAGGGTGACATGGGGCACATGAGCACTGTAAGAGCCTTTTGTCCCCTCGAGGTGAGAAGTCCAAATACTTCACAGAGTCACAGAATCATTAAGGTTGGAAAAGCCTCAACCAGACCACTGAGTCCAACCTGTGCCCAATCCCCACCTTGTCCTCCAGCCCAGAGCACCACATCCAGTCGTTCCTTGGACACCCCCATCCCATACCTGGGCAGCCCCTTCCAATGCCTGACCACCCTTTCCATGACTAATTCCTCTTGATATCCAACCCAAACCTCCCCTGTCGCAGCTTGAGGCCGTTTCTGGGGCCCAGAACTGGACACAGCACTTGAGGTGTGGCCTCACCAGTGTTACCTCCAACATCATCAAGCATCACACTGAATTCACATATCAAACCCTTCCCCTGGGCCCCCATTTCCTACTTGTTCATATGCAGTACCCCAAAAACCAGACATACCTTTGCAGTTCTGTTGACTCCTATATTTTCATCCATTGTTGTCATTCCCCAGCAGCACCACTTGAGCAATACAGAGAATTACAGCAGGATGAAGAGACTTCAGCCTTGCTCGGCCGCCGTGTTCTGGAACTGCGCCTCGGAAAAGCCCATCTGACAGCTCTGCCCCAACAGCACTTGGGAGCTTGGTGAAAAGATTCTTATGAGAGATAATTTCTGTGACAGCAGAGAAAACAGGACAGAATGCAAACCAGAAAAAACCCAACTGGTGACCAGAAGTGAGAAAAAAAGGTCTGTCTGCAAGTGGAATTTTCCTTGGTCTATCTGTCACTAACTTGTCGCAATTAACCGCAGTGGGAAGTCTCACCCCTCTTTTGCTACATGTTCTTGTGTTTCCTCTTTTAGCAATGCAGTGAAGGCAGCAGTACCACAGGGAGCTGCACAGGGCTTGATAAGAACACGGCTACCACAGTGGTGGAAATCCAGGATTTCAAGGGCAACAGTTTTCATGGCTTTAGTAGTTTCCTCTTCCATGGCACCGATAGTTTTTTGCCACGAAGGGGCTTTGGGGAAGCTGGGTGTGTTCCCAGCCCCACCTGGGTGGATGCTGATCCCCCTGCCTGCACCACAGCTCCAACAGGCCTGGGAAATCCACAGCTCCTGCTCCAGTGTCCTGCTCATGGAGCAGAGCAGTTGTGCTGCAGCACACCTGAAGGTTCCCCTGTGGCCACACCGAGAATTTCCCAACCTGAACCACAATTACCTTCACTACTTTTACCTTTTCCGGTTTGTCCTGGGATTCACTCTCACAGGGCAGCTCTGCTGGCCAAACAGCCTGTGTGTCCAGGAAGTGAGAAATGTTTAATCCCAGACCAGTATTTCCTCTTAAACAGAAAGTTTGATGCCTAACTCCAGAAGTGGTCTCCTAGGACAGACCATCCCTAGAGCCATGTGCCAGTTCCTCATTGCCAAATCAGCATCCCAAGGAATGCTGGTGGCTGAAAAGTACAAAAAGAAATGATTTGCCTCCAGAGGTTTTTGGCTCTCACATTGGCACAGCTCTTGTGTTGTCTTGTGGCATCACCTTGCCACATTTCCATGGGAGTTTCTTCTGAGAGGCAAGAGTAGGTTACACACCAGATGGATAAAACAGACCTTTAGACAGGTGATGGAAACCTCACTGAGGTGATAAATTCCAAGTATGACAGTGCTTCTCTGAGCAGAGCAGCTGGGATGTCTAAACCAAGAGGTACAGACTGTGAAACTCATGAAGGGCAACTGCAACTGTAATTATCAAATACAGCTTCGAGGGGTGAAGCTCCTCTGACTGCAGCAGGGAGGAGGAGCCCATGAGGAATGGTCACTCAAGATACTTCCAGACTTCCACACTGGGAAGATCTTTTCAGAGAATCACAGAGTGGTTTATGTTGGAAGGGACCTTAAAGCTTCACCTCATTCCACCCCACTTGACCGGGTTGCTCCAAGCCCCGTCCAACCTGAGATAAGTTTCTTTCAGCCTTTATTCCTCAAACAGAAACCCACCAAACCTCTGGCCTTGGGAAGAGGACCAGGATATGAAAAGCCAGCAGGCTGCCCATGGCAGGATGGTTTTGTGTTCAGAGAGGAATTTCTACACTGCAAGTTCAAGACCGCAGAGTTAAGGAAGCTTGAGGTGAGAGCTCATGTTAACACTGTTAACACCTCCAGCAGTGCTTTAACACACAAACCACCACAGCAGTGTTTTGAAAGGTTGCAAACCCCAGTAACAAATGCATTAGTTATGGACAGCTGCTTTAAGAGAATTAAAAAAAGGTGACACTCCAGATGAAAATGCTGCTGTGCTGCCTGTGGCAGAGCTGCTGTCATCCAGCACGCACCACACATCAATGACTGTGTCAGGACTTCCCTTTTCCCTCCCCCAAGCTCTGCTTCTCCTTGTTTCACCACCAAAAAAGCCACCAGAACCACTATATCCTGCCACCCATGCTACTGAAGTTTCAGAAACTCAAAGGGAGGCAGAGGAGGAGGAAAGAGAGTTATTAAGCCCAGGAAATGTTTTGCACAGCAGGAGCTTTTAAAGGGAACATTAAATTCCATTCTCTTTTAAAACCACCATCCCACTCTGTTAATCTGTGGCTGTACCTGGTTCAGGTGTAACACACTGAATTCAGCAAGCTTTAACAAGTCCCTAATGACCCAGCTTTCCATATTTGATCCATTTTTCCCATTATACAGAACACAAATACAATCCCTTCTTTATGTATCAAAGAACTTTTTAAAAGGCAATTTTTATTTAAATACAGACAAAACCTGTACCCTCATCAGCCCTTGACAATTCATCAGTGTAATGGGAAGTTAATCCAGCAGCAAGAACAATCTTACATTTAAAACTCCTCATGAAGGTGAGTGCTGAGCTTGGACCAGAGGAACCTCCCAGATGTGATGCCCAAGAGCCCCCACACAACGAGGCCTGAAAAAGCACGTTTACAACTCTGCTCAGGCTGTTCTCTGTGAAAATAAGTAGTGAATTTTCAAACTTACAGGAAGTTTTAAGTGCAGTCTCTTAACGATCTGCACTGGGTTTTTAAGTAATTAAAAAAGAACGTCATTCAATGCTGTGTAACAGACAGAGCATGAAAAATTCTCAGTAAAATGAAACAGTGATGTTTCTGAGGTACATATACAAAAATTCATATGAATAGGTTTCTTGCTTTGAGAGGATCCTAAAGGTCTCTAAGGCAAAATAATTCCCATTTTCATCTGCAGCAGCACTGTCACATTTTACTTGCCATGTGGATATTCCTTGAAAATATTACGAACTTATTATGAGGTCCCAATTGTTAACATAAATTCAAGAGAAGATGAGATGAAGTCTGAGATTTAATACCAGAACTAGAAGACCATTTCTTGAATTCATCTAAACAATTTTAAATCCTGAATTCTTATGGCACAAGACAGCTCAGAACTGAAGGTCCACTTGGCCAATTAAAAAAAAACCTAAAAAAAGAAATAAAAAAAATCCACCAAACCCCAAGACTAAAAGATACAAACCAGAGCTTTACAAAGGATGAACTGGGGCTGAAGGCAGCTTAAGGCTTCATTAAAGTATCTGCTAAGTTCTGCTGCTCCTTGTGTAATCCATTAACAGACTTCAGTGGGATTGCACAGACAAAAAACGGAGCAGAACTGGCTCATTCTGCCCAGTTTGAGCAAGACACAGTCACATTATCTTTTGTGTGATTCCAAAAGGCAGGAGAAAAAGTTTAGCCCTTCCTGCCAGGATTTTATTCTCCACCCCCCTCCCTTGAGTACAATTAGAGATGACTTACAAAAATTAAACCACACACACTAATAAAAAAAATTAGTGTGGGGCAAACAGTTTCAGTATTTTGTTGTTTTCCTGCCACGTCTGACAGAATTAAAACCCAGACACAGCACAGTTTCCACACAGGCAGCTGCTGGCAGTACAATCAACACAAGGTGGTGTGTGGGTTGGATCATCCCTGTTTGTAAAGCTGTCCTTAGTCTGTTGTTGACCTCCTGTACCAAAACCTGGCCCTGTAGTCGTCACTGCAGGTCATGAAGCCGGGGTTGGTGGGGGAGTGGACAATGCAGCGGACGATGCTGTTGTGCCCCAGGGAAAGGAGGTTCCTCCGCTCAGCAGTTCTGGAATCCCAGCAGCACAGACTTATGGTCCTTTCATCTGGGAGCAGCACATAGTCTTCTGTGTGGTTGAAGACAGCTTGTGTCCTGTGAACTTGTCGGCCACTCAAACCAGCACCTGAATATATGCAGCAAAATATTATTAAGTTTTAGGAAGTCTCCAACGACCTAAAAATAAACTTTTTTTAAGTATCAATTCCTGCAGTCTATGAAGGAGCCATGTTTTCTCTGCTTTCCTACCACTTCTACATGCAACAGAAGACCAATGATGAATATTCTTTTGTAGAATCATAAAGGTGGGAAAGTATCATCAAGTCCACCCCATGGCTGATCCCCACCTTGTTGCCCAGCCCAGAGCACTGAGTGCCCCATCCAGTTTTTCCTTGGGCACCTCCAGGGATGGGGACCCCACCACCTCCTTGGCAGCCTGACCACCCTTTCCATAAAGAAATTTTTCTGATGTCCATGCACATACATGAAATATATTGCAAAATTCCTTAGAGGATGGAAGGAATACTTACTCCAGCCAAGCCCAACCCCTCGGTATGAGCACAATCATTTACCTTTAAAGAGCGTTTTTGCCTTATATTTTTGCACGAGGCTTTCAGCTGTAACCAAGGGGAAAGAGCACAGACAGGAGAACACACAGATTCTCATGATCACTGAGGACTTTTTACTGAATATATTACATGGCCTGTTGTATGAGCTTCCCTGGCCATACCTTCAATAAAATGTGCGTTTCCCATGCAGATATTTACTATGCAATGCACATACCTGGTCCTACATGGGATCCTGCACATTTCCTGGGAAGGTGCTGCTCCCTGCTGGCTGGGAGCAGGAGAGAGCTGGAGTGCAAAAAGGGACCTACACAGCCCAAAAGCTGAGCCACACAACTTTCAGCATCCTCTTCTCTCTTCTCTTTTATGCTATGGCTCCTACTGCTGAAGCACTTAGTGCTTGACACCAAAGCCTCTCCCAGCACACAGCACATGCAAAGCTCTACATCCTTCATCATTCCCCAAGTCCTGCTGAGATCAAAGCATGGCACTGTCACCATGCTCCAAGGATTACACACAACTGCATCCTTAGAAAAAAATTAAGCAAAAAAAGAAACAGACCAACTGCAGCCACTTTTCAGACTATTGCCAGGGCTACAGAGCCATTTTTTGCAGCCGAGTTAATGGTTAAAACAACTGCCCTGAAGTAGGTTCGGTGTTTCTTTTTACTTTTCCCCAATTTAATGATAACATCCCTCCAAAACAACGGAGTAGCAATGTCAGAAAAGTCTCCAAAATCTACTCACACTAAATACGTTTACACTGACACAGAAGGACCACAGCTTCTCTTAGGCAATTAGTTTATCTATTTTCAAGAATCTGGGGCAATTTATCCCCAAAGCAGCAGTCTCTAATTGCCTTTAATTGTTCTTCTGACAGTATTTCCACCCCTGCCATGGGTTAGTACCTGAAAAAGAAGGCGTTTGGAAGGTCACCTGCCACATACCTGTGTATTTGACCAGCGTCCGACCGGTGGATATCTCCCAGAGCTTAGCTACAGAGTCTTTTCCACTTGACAAGATATACTTGGAATTTTTGGAAAAAATAGCAGAGCAGACTTCAGCTCCATCGTGTGCCTTCTCAAAGGTGGTGATGCAGCGGTTGGAGACCCCATCCCAGAGTTTGATGCAGCCGTCCTTGCTGCCTGTCACGTACATGTTGGCACTGGCGTTGTAGTTGACGGAGCAAATGGCGTCCGTGTGCTGGTCCTGGGGGTTGCAGGACACGAAGCACTGGAAGGTGTTGATGTCGTACAGTCGCAGCGTCGGGTGCTGGGTCCCAACCAGGATGAAATCTCCAGAGGGGTGGAAAGAAATGGAGCGTAACATCTCCGCTTCCTGTTTGCAAAAATACACAGCTGGGGTAAGGAAGGACGGAATCTGAAATGGAAGGGTCAGTTCTGGTGGCAGTGGTAAAAAACTGCTTAAATGGTAAGTTAGCACAATGTGTTCTGGTTTTCCAAACTAGAAAATGCTTCCTAAATAGGATTTAATGCCAATTAAAGACAGGCTCCCTGTAACTCTATCATAGTTCTTGTCCTAGAGCAGCCTGCAGTGCCTCCTCATTTTTGGGATATCACACAAAAGTGACAGGAAGCTCCGTCAGCCAATTACACACCCCCCAGGCCCACCAACACCTAATCCCAAGATCCCCTCCAAAACTGATGATATAATTGACTTGAAACTTAGCCATACTAAAGTTAGTCTAGATGAACAAAAAGCTGATAGGCACTAGATTTGAATACTGTGCCTGTTATGCACCAACTCTTCACCATAATGTCTGTGAAAGTTATACCTGCATCCTCCTGCATCCCTAATCCCTGATCAACTCAGGCACAACTCAGCCCACTGATACCTCAGCACTTAAACATTCCAGCTTTGGTTTCTCTGAACTGGTGCTGTATCTAACCTGTATATATTTGAAGGCTCTTTTGGCAGAAGGTTTTGAGTAATCAAACAATTTAAGTGTGTAGTCCCTTGAACCAGATGCCAGGATCTGTTCTGTTGGATGGAAAGCTAAACATGTCACTTCATCCACGTGATCATACAGAGTCCGGATAACAGGGTGGTTTTCCATGTTTTGCTGTGCTGTCTCATTCATCATGACCTAGAGGGAACATTCAGCAAGTTATTGTTAGAAACCAGAATGTTTTTGACAAGAAAAGTAAGTTCTAGGCTTGCCAAACAGTAGCTCCTTTCCAACATAACCAGGCACACAATCTTTTTTCTTCATTGTTTTGATGCCTTAGAATTTTTAAGGTTTTTAGCAAATACAGATTTTTAATATAGCTGTAAAGCTTCTCATACTTTATAATAGCAGTTAACAGTTACCAAACCTGTTCTCGTGCTTCATATTGAATTTTCTAAATTCTTTAGGCTTGTTTTTCCTCTCAAGGAAAAAGATTTTAGCAAGGACATTCCGTTGGGACATGCACCCACACAGGAATAACAAGATATATGGTAGACAAAACAAGATATAACACCCAGGACCCTTGGAGGGGCTCCAGTGGGGCAGTTCTGAGGGTGGCATCAGGGTAAAAGGAGTTTTAGGACTAGATCTACCCATTAGATACGATAATTATTTAAAGATATAGAAGTATAATAATTCTGTATGTAGGTGTGTGCCTATGTATTGTGTACACTTGAAGGCCTTCATTAAAGATCTGCTCTCTATCTCATTTATACTCATTGTTTGGAGATTTTTTTCTTCCATTTTAGGCATCAGTTTGAAGGCCTTTTATATGTTGTCAACAAATAAAATCCTTTTATCTTTACAAAGGTCAAACAACTTGCTCAAGGACAAACCAGTTCCAGCAGCAGAGAACTGGTACAAGAAAACATCACCCTCATAAACAGCCCAAAGCAAAATATTGCACTGCTATAAGAATTGAGAGAAGCTGCATCAGAACTGCAGCTTTTTGCTGAGCATTTAGTGTGCACTCTGTGCAAAAAAGCCCACTTTTAAATGCCACCTGATAAAATGCCTTAGAAAAAGATAAGTAGGTTTTGTATGAAACAGTTCTGAAACACCCAGTGAAACACATGGTCATGGGGGGCTGCAGAGGCCAAACTGCAAATGGGTTCAAGGTAAACTGTGTTCAGACAATACAGCAAAGACCAGCAACCAGGAGAAGCAATTCCTGGCTTAATTCTCTCTCTGCTGCTAGGAGTGACACAGGTGTCCTTGCCCTAGTTCTTCCTTTTCTTCCAAGGTCTAAGAGCCACTGTTGGAGCAGGAAATACATCGAGACAGGTATTTAGTCTGACCCACTGAGACAGCCACAAGATACAGACATGTCAAGGACACACTCCCAATGGGTTACAATCCATGTGTCACCTCAACAGGCATGCCATGGACACAACTCCCAAAGGGTTACAACTCCCGTGTTACCTCAATGGGCATGGCACTCTTGGCCAACATCCTCTCTGTATCCAGGATTTTGATGGAGGCATCAGCAGAGCCCGTGGCTATTAACTGTCCATCTCTGCTGTAGGTGGCCACACGACAGGGCCCTTTGTGAGATGTGACGTAGCAGGTCTCGTATTCTGAGGCCTCAGGAGACATGGTCTGCACGTCTGCATCGAATTCCAGGTCAATTCCCGTGCCTGGAGCCACCGTATCCGAGCGGCCAATTGCGTATTGGACAGCGCTGTCATCGTTCTCCATGCCTGGAATGAGACAAGGGGGGAGCACTTAACCAGGGGAACCTTCTCCTCAGACAGAGAACAGACCCCCCCACAGCTCCAGGGCAAGTTTTGGGAAAGGGGACCCCGAGGGGCAAAGCTGAGCTGGAAGAGCAGGTTTGATCACACAGCAACACTTGTGGTGAGCCATGAATGAGGTGCCTGGGCTGCACCAGAGCAGGCACAGCTCAAATTAACTGTGGAAATACAACCAGTGAATATTGTAATGTTCAGTGATGGTAAATGCACTGAGAATCAGCTACTGGCCACGGACAGGCCTCTGCTCAGCTTTTCACAGGGGGTGAAACAAACCCCAATACTATTACGTGAGTTTTAAAGTAAAAAAAATGAAGCATTTACTGATTCTTTTTGTATTTTATTGCACTGAAGAACAAAGGCTGCTCCACAAACAACTATGCCTGTATTGCAAGGAAAAAATTTTACTGTTCTGCACACCCAATTTATAGATTTTTATTTCTGGGATGCACCTGCAGAACAGAGCGTTCAGCACTGACAGTGGCAACAGGGCAGACACAGGAGTTTTCAGCCCTATGCCCAGTGGTGATCATCAAAGGCAGCAGATTTTAGCTGCTTTCATCTGCAAATTTCAAGCCTCTCATTCATATTTCAAACAGACACAAGGTCTCAGGTATTTATACCCTTGGAACTCAACCAGTTCAGGCAGCAGAACCAGCTGAGTTACAGACAAGACATGATGTCATGGCCAGAGCTCTTCCAGGACTTGTCAGCTTGTTCCAAGAGCAGCTCAGGTGTTTCCCCTACACACTGAGGCCCTTCCAGAGAAAAAGTACAGGGAGAGGACATGTGACACCTCTGCTGAGACCACAGACTGGGAAGATTTCCTGGAGACTGATACATAAAAGCCAGCAAAGATTGCCAATGGAATGACTTGCTCCCTTTCCAGCACTGTCAGGAGGAACCACACAGAAACTATTTCTCAAGTTGGCAGAACTGGGAGGGTAGAGTTTTCTCTCACATCCGTGGACTCAGTGATCCCCTTCACTGGTGTGTTTTTAGAAAGCTGCCACTCACCCAGGACCCAGGGCAAGTGTTCTTACAGCTACAGGAGTTCAGACAAACAGATCTGGACAACACTCAGGGATCTGTGCTGCTTTTAATGCTCACTAAAGGATGAAACAGGAATGCCCTCCAAAAAACACCACAGAGGCAAAGGCTGTACCCAAATATGGAGTGTGGTGCTATTACCAGACACAACCTTTGCATCAAAGATGTGTTTCCAGTGACACCAACCTCTCCATTCACTGGGGATTTAGAAACTAGACTTTAATGTCAGCTTTTGGTTGTGGCTTACCTAACTTAATTAGGTGCAGCAGTTGTTCAGATGGAGCACAGACAGACTGAGGTTTGATCTCATTTATCAAGCCATTGGCAATGTTGATGTATCCATCATAGAGCAGCTGACTAATGATCAGTTTGTAAAGTTGCTGACGGTCTTTCAAACTGACTTTTGTCCTATACATTGTGAGCAAGGACTGCCTTGGAGGGGCCTGAAATGGAGAAGAAAAATCACATACAAGAGTTGCATGAAACCACCACGACCTTCCAAGAAATTTCAGTGCAGGCACCAAATACTGCCGTGTTTTAGGTGAGAATCAGAGACAGAAAGGGGAGAGAAAGGGAGAGAAAAGGGGAGGAAAAACCTGTTGCACTTGTCTGCCGTGGAAATGATAATCTGGCCCATAACCGGGCCCGGCACTGCACGAAGCAGCCCCGGAGCCCGCAGCGTTACCGAGGGACCGTGCCGGTGCTCCCGGCGGGCCCGCGCTCCGATGGATGGATGCACGGG